>JAHRHZ010000270.1:988534-1033401 GCA_024137785.1 Ginglymostoma cirratum | reverse complement strand
TCAGCCTTCCTGCTCCTCTGATGCTGCTTGGTCTGCTGTGTTCATCCAGCTCTAAACCTTGTTATCTCAGATTCTCCAGCATCTGCAGTTCCTACTATCTCAGAATTGTTCACAGTTCTCCAAAAGTGGCCTTACCAATACCTTGTACAGCCACAGGATGGCAGCACCATTGAAGGCTGCTGTCAGTAAGACAGCCAAGAGGCTTTAGATGCGAGGACAGAGGTGAATGAAAGTGTAAGGATGGGAATGGGCTCTCACAGGCAGCTTCCCCTCTGAGCCACGCAGTCGGTCAGAGGTTCTTTGCAAGCTCACACATCAGCTTCTGCTTTCAGAAGCTGTTCCACTTATGGACCTTGGAGGTTCACACAGCAGAGACAATAATTGGAAGAACGGTTAGTCCCAGGGTCAATGTGGGAAGAGTGCAGCAAAGGATAGGGAAGATTTTCAGCAGCTCCATCATCTGATCTACCATGGGCCAGAGTGAAGCTTTGCATCTGTGTTCATCATTAGTCAGGGGGTGTGCAATGGTGCCATGAGCCCTGGTGGCAGTGAGCAGTCCTCGTACCCCAGTAACCAGCGTTGTAAGGTATCTGGATCTTCAAACACAGCAGAATGTTGGAGATTTAGGAGGCAGGACACTTGCTGGGATAATGGACATAATGTTCCAGGAAGGGAAACACAGATCACCGGAATATTAGTGGAATGGAACCCCTTCCTGTTGATGAATTTCTCAGTGTTGTGACGCAGTCCGCTCAGTTCTATGTGTGTGCAGTCATTGACATCCTACACCTGGGGTGACCCAGCTATGTTCCCAAATCGTACTGCCTGGACTGCAGCACTTAACAACATAAGGGAACCAAATGAACCAGTGTGACCATACACAGACAGTACTGGTCGCTGTTTTGGAGTATTTGTGGGTCACAGCTAGTTCACTGTCACTCCCTGGAACAGTCTAATTGCATAGAAGTTCAAAGTGATTGTCATCTTCATCGCCAGCAGGAGTAGATGGGCCCTAATCCTGAAGCCCTCAAATCATAGTGTCCCAGGATATAAGGAGCCTGGATCGATAACATGCCTCACTCACTCACCCAGGAAGTAGAGCCTCCTATAGGCCCTGAGAGGTCCCTGAAGCTGGAAGCTCTCCTTCAGCTGGCTGCTCACCATCCACTGCTGCTCCTGGCCTACTGTCATCCCTATCCTCTTGCATCCACCCTCTACTTCTTACGAAGGCAGCCACAGTGACCAACTGCCATCCCACTAGCAACAGGGAGCAAGACACTTGGTGGAAATAACCTCCTTTCAAAACTCAAGGAGTGAAAGAAGTTATTGGATACAGACAGTCACCTGCCATTGGGTCTTTTGAGTCTGCAATATCATTCATTCTGATCATCCAACTCAGTGCCATGCTCCTGCATTCTCCCAATAATCTTTGACCCCTTGAGCCCTTGGAGCAATACTTAACTCCTTGAAAACATTAAACATTTAGGCCTGAACTGTTTTCTGTGTCCCACCACTCTCTGGGTGAAGATTTTTTTCCATCTCAGTCTTAAACGGCCTACTTCATATACCTAGACTGTGACCCCTGGTTCTGGACTCCCTGGTTTTCGGGCATATATTGCCTACTTTTGGATAGTAGGATGCTGGAGAATCTGAGATAACAAGGCGTAGAGCTGGATGAACACAACAGGCCAGGCAGCATCAGAGGAGCAGGAAAACTGACATTTTGGGTCTGGACCCTTCCTCAAAAATTTTCTGAAGAAGGGTCCAAACCCGAAACATCAGCTTTCCTGCTCCTCTGATGCTGCCTGGCCTGCTGTGTTCATCCAGCTCTACACCTTGTTATCTCTACTGTCTACTTTTATCCTGTTTAGCTCTGTAAGAATTTTATAGGTGTCTATGAGACCTCCCTTATTCTAAACTTAACTGAATGTAATCCTAACAGATCTAGTCTCATCACAGATAAAACATCCTTCCTCAGATAAAGCAACCAAAACTGTACACAGTGCTCTAGCTGCAATTGCAACAAGACACCCCTGTTCCTATACTCAAATCTTTTTGTTATGAAGGCTAACATACCATTTGCCTTCTTCACTGCCTACTCCACCTGCAATGCTTACTGTCAGCGACTGGTGCACAAGGATACCCAGGTTTCATTGCATCTCTCCCCACCCTTTTGCAATTTATCACCATTCAAATAATTCCTGCTTTTGCTACCTCAGATGATATACTCACATTTTTTCACAGATTACTTCATCTGCCATGTAATTGCCCACTCACTCAACTTGTCATAAACCCAACAATATTAATGTTTTGCAGATAGCAAGAACTACAGATGCTGCAGCCCATTATGGGAGTTTTCCCAACTGCTCAACAGCAATTGCATGCTTTCTTGAAACTGATGTATGCAGGCCACTGTTCAGATGATTTTCTGATTTCTAAAAAAAATTTCACTGAACAGACACACATCAATCTCCACCTATTTTGAAAGCCAAATTCAAAAATATAAAATTTATAATTTGCCTTTAATGGCAATGCATCATGCTCCACTTCATATTAGTTTATTTGTTTCTCGTTGTCACAGAATAAATCTACAACAATTTACGAACATATATATTGTTTTGTTTTCAAAAAGAACAAAATACTGCGGATGCTGGAAATCTGAAACAAGAACAGAAATTGCTGGAGAAACTTGGCAGGTCTGGCAGTGCCTGTGGAGAGAAAACAAGGTTAACGTTTCAGGTCCAGTGACCCTACTTCCGAACTGGTTGTAGTGGGAAAAGGTTGGTATGTTGGTATGTATGCTGAAAGTGGGCTGATTAGGAGGGGAGATGGGTGGATGCAGAGTGGGGATGTGGAGGTGTGGGGCTGGTGTGAAAGACTAAACAATAGGAGGACAAGGAGCCCAGAGAGAGAGAGAGAGAGGCCAGAAGTCAGGCAGTCAAAGGGATGGATAATGGTGAGCTGGAGTGAAAGTCAAGCTGCTAATGGGGACCAATAGTGAATGGGGATCATGTGATAACAAGGCCTGGTTGTAGGGAAGGACATGGAAGGAGGTGTCCAAGTATTCAGTTCTGAAGGCTGCAGGGCTCCCAAGGCTGCAAATTGTGCTTTGCCTTTGTCCAGGAGAAAGTGAGCTATGTTATATCATAGTCATGCAGTCTCTCCTTTAGTGCCTGTTATACAACTGCAAAACATGAGTTTCGGCACAAATCGATGTGCAAGCAGATAGCAGAATAAAATATTAGGGCAGATACCAGCTACATACCAATTGATTGTGGTCGGCACTTTTTCTTCTTATTTTTATGCAGACCTCATAATTTAGCATCTGTAAAGATAACTCTGATGTTTTTCAGTGTCTTGACAAACACATACCCCTGCAATACCATTAGTCTTGCCTTGGGGTTGTAAAAAAGAAGTATAGCAGCATTCTCTTTTTCACATACTGTCAGCCCTTCTTCACAACTGTTCTCAATGATCCTTTTCTTCCCAGCGCAGACACAGATTCTTAAAAAAAAATTAGAAAATAACTAGAAAGTGGACATGTTGGTGAGAGAAAGCAGGTAGCATTCAGGATGCAACTGCAGACACGGGGCCCAGAGAAGTACAAAGCATCTTTTTCAGATCACAAGTCTTACAACTCAAGTTTTAGTTCAAGCTTTTAAAAGAAGGTTACTCTCAGAGGATGAAGCAAGTATGAGATAGATACAATGCGCCGAATTACCTCCTTCTGTGCGATAAACCTTTCTCTGTTTTATGTTTCAATAATAGATAGACTCCAATGTTCAGATCATTGATGCAGTTGGGGATTCTGATATCTCACACTGTTGCAGTGTCATGTCGATTCTGCAATTTACCTGGAGCATGCGGCAGGTTGAGATCCACTTGAAGTGGACTTTCTTGACATTGAAACCATAACAGCACTCTCTACTTTTTGTATTTCTTCAAAGGCTATTGTGATTTAGGTCCAGAATGGGATAGGGTTGCCTCAGACAGCATAAAAACAGACAACACAGTGTCGAGCTGGATGAACACAGCAGGCCAAGCAGCTTCAGAGAAGCAGGAAAGCTGACGTTTCGGGTCAGGACCCTTCTTCAGAAAATCTTCAGCATCGGCAGTTCTTACTATCTCTATAAAAAAAAGACAACATTGAAGGGCTTTTAATTTTACACATTCATTGCAATTTCCCCTTGAACAGCGGCTAAGCAGAGCACCAGAGGATTGAATCGCTCATTGATTCCACTTGCATCTCATTCATTGGCTTAAAACTCTCTTCCTCCATTTTCCTTACATCCTATTCAACCACACACATGGCAAATCATCACCACTCTTTTCACCACTTACAGATGCAAGATCTGTACCTTAGGAGAAGTATTTTGGCTTTGCAGATGGTGTAACAGAGTCTTGGTGTTATTACGCCAAACAAAAAGGATTCCATTATGAGATAACGAGTTTGAACATGGTTTGCATTCCCTTGAGAGAAGGAAGTAAAGGATGGTCTAATTAAAAATAGATGAAAATAAATTATTTCCCAGGTAGGAATGCAGAAGAAAAGAGGTGTATTTTTAAAATTAAATATGTGTTATTCAGCATTGAAATCGGGATTAAAACAGAAGTTGTTGGAGAAGCTCAGCAGGTCTGACAGCATCAGTGTAGAGGGGAACAGTTATTATTTCAAGTCCATAATGACTCTTCTTCAGAATGTTACAAAGAAGATTCTTTGACCACAAAATATTATTTCCATTTCCGTCTCTACAGATGCTGCCAGGCCTGTTGAAGTTCTCCAGCATTTTCTGCTTTTATTTCAGATTTCCAGCATCTACAGCTTTTTGCTGATTTCGGATAAAGGCAATCAGTTCTCCAAACTAGATTAATCAGAAGCCAGGAACATTAAACAATAGATGATGGATAAATTGAAGATTTTGAGACTGAGGTTGATAACCTTTATTAACTTGGAAAATCAAGGCTATGGATAAGATGGTTTAAATGGTGTTGAGTGCTGATCAGTCATGACCTAATTCAATGGCTGCATATGCTGTGGAGACGGAATGGTCCATTTATGTTCATATCTACTTCTGGCATTCTTGTTGTCAGCAATCTCCTCTGTAAATACTTTTTCTTCACCATTTGGATGGAGGACTGAGGTGTGTTCCAAAACGTTTTGCTGCAATATTATGTTAAATGTCATCTGGCAGGTGGTCAACATTTGTCTTTCTGAATCATACTTTGCTTTGTCTGCCAACTTTTTTTCTGCTCCCTTCATCATTTAATGAAGTATTTTTAGATCAGCTTGCTAAAATGAACAGTGAAATAAGTAGTTTTGGTATGTCACACTTGCTGCATGTATGGTGACATTGAACAATGGCCAGGCTGTAAAATAGAACTTTCTCCAGAAAAGGCAACACAGCAGTAAATATGAGTTTAAAAACTCAATCATTTTGACTCCATAATATTTTTAATAATTACATTGTTATTGGCCTAAATGGCAAAGAGCTGAATTTGTGTGAAACGTGAGGAGGGTGTTATAAGAATACAGGGTGACTTGGACAGGCGATGTGAGTGGACGGATGCATGGCAGATGCAGTTTAATGTGGACAAATGTGAGGTTATCCACTTTGGTGGCAAGAACAGGAAGGCAGATTACTACCGAAATGGAGTCAAGTGAGGTAAAGGGGAAGTACAACGAGATCTAGGTGTTCTTGTACATCAGTCAATGAAAGCAAGCATGCAGGTACAGCAGGCAGTGAAGGAAGCTGATGGCATGCTGGACTTCATAACAAGAGGAATTGAGTATTGGAGCAAAAAGGTCCTTCTGCAGCTGTACAGGGCCCTGGTGAGACCGCACCAGGAGTATTGTGTGCAGTTTTAGTCTCCAAATTTGAGGAAGGACATTCTTGCTAGTGAGGGAGTGCAGCGTAGGTTCACAAGGTTAATTCCCGGAATGGCGGGACTATCATATGTTGAAAGATTGGAGCAACTGGGCTTGAATACACTTGAGTTTAGAAGGACGAGAGGGGATCTGATTGAGACGTATAAGATTATTAAGGGATTGGACACTCTGGAGGCAGGGAGCATGTTTCCGCCGATGGATGAGTCCAGAACCAGAGGACACAGTTTAAAAATAAGGGGTATGCCATTTAGAACAGAGTTGAGGAAAAACTTCTTCACCCAGAGAGTGGTGGATATATGGAATGGTCTGCCCCAGAAGGCAGTGGAGGCCAAGTCTCTGGATACTTTCAAGAAAGAGATGGATAGAGCTCTTATAGATAATGGAATCAAGGGTTATGGGGATAAGGCAGGAACAGGATATTGAATGTGGATGATCAGCTATGATCATAATGAATGGTGGTGCTGGCTCGAAGGGCCGAATGGCCTACTCCTGCACCTATTGTCTATTGTCTATTGCATAGTCTGAGAATGAGGGCCAGGCCCTTCAGGAGAGACGTTAGGAAGCACTTCTACACACAAAGAGAGATAGAGGTTTGAAACTCTCTTCCACAAACAGCAGCTGATGCTGGATCAGTTGTTAATTTTAAAGCTGAGATAGATGAATTTTTGTTAAGCAAAGATATTAATGGATATGGACCAAAGGCAGGTACATGGAGTTAGGTTGCAGATCAGCCATGGTCTCATTGAATGGCAGAACAGGCTGGAGGGGCAGGATGGCCTACACCTGTTGGTATGTTCCTAAATGTCTCCAGGAGACAGAGTTGCATTCATGAGACCAACAGCAAATTCAGACAGCATTGGGAAGGTTTGCTCATGATGCTGGGGAGGTTTTAACCAAATTTGGTAGGTGATTGGGGCACGGAGTAGATGTAAAGGTCTGATCAGATATAGAAGGAATACTGAGACTGTCCATTGGACAGAGAAGACATGAGCATCATAAGTTACGTGGGAGGACAAGAAAACTAAATGGTATTTCTTTAAAAGCAAGGAGCTTGGCTGGTAGGGCAGATAAAATTAGAGCATTGATTATCACATGGGAATATGGTATTTTTGTAATTGCTAAGAAATAGTTGAAGAAAGGACAGGCAGCTCAACATTCCAGGGTAGAGAAGTTTCAGGTGTGATGCTGGAGATGTAAGTAAAGAGAGGCATTGCATTATTGATAAAGGAGACCATCTCTGCAGGAATGAGGGAGGGTGTCATAGCAGGCTGTTCATCTGGATGGAGTTTAGAAATAAAAAATTGGGGCAAGAACATAGAACAGTACAGTGCAGGAACAGTCCCTTTGGCCTGTTATGTCTGTGCTGACAATGAAACCATTCTAAGCTAATCCCATCTGCCTCCAATATGGTCTATATCCCTCTATTCCATGTCTGCTCATGTATCTGCTTAAAAGCTTCTTAAACTTTACTATCATGTCTGCTTCGATCATCTCCCTTAGCAGTGTGCTCCATGCACCCGCTACCCTTTGTATAGGACTTTCCCAGCACATCTCCTTTAAACTTCTCCCCTCTCCCATTAATCCTATCCCCCTTAGTATTTGACATGTCCATTCTGTGAAAGACACTCTGACTATCCACCCTATTCATGCCTCTCAGAATTTTGTATCCTTCTATCAGGTCACCCCTCAGCTTCCGACACTCTAGCGAAAACAATCCAAGTTTGTCCAACCTCTCCTTACAGCCAATACACTCCATTTGGGCAACATTCTAGTAAATCTCTGTCACATGGTCTCCAAAGATTCCACATCCTTCCTATAGTGTGGTGACCAGATTGTACACAGTACTTCAATGTGACCTGACTGAACTCTAATGCATGACTTGCCAATTTTTATACTCAGTACCCCGACTGATGAAGGTAAGCATGTCATATGCCTTCTTTACCACCTTATCCACTAGTGTTGTCGTTTTTAAGGAGGTGTGGGCATGGACCCCAATATCCCATTGTATATCAATGTACCTAAGTATCCGACCATTTACAGTATACTTTCTAGTTGTATTGGACCTCCCAAAATACATCACATCATACTTGTCTGGGTTAAACTTCATCTGCCATTTCTCCACCCAACTTTCCAACTGATCTATATCTATTGATATCCTTCTTCACAATCCACAGCTCCATCACTTTTTGTTTCATCTGCAAACTTATTAATCAGACCACCTACATTTTCATCCAAAGCATTTACATATATTACAAACAAGAGAGGTCCCTGCACTGATCCTTTTGGAACATCACTGGTCACAGACCTATAGTCAGAAAAACAGCCCTCCACAACTACCCTCTGTCTTCTTTGGCCAAGCCAATTTTGTATCCAACTTGCCAACTCTCCACAGGTTCCATGCAATTTGATCTTCTGGACCAGCCGACCTTGTCAAATGCTTCAGTGAAGTCCATCCACTGCCTTTCCTCATCAATTATCTTCATCACTTCCTCAAAACCTCAATCACGTTTGTGAGACAAGACCTCGCCCACACAGAGCCCCACTGACTACCCCTGATAAGTCCATTCTTCTCCAAATGTAAGTCAATCTTGCTCCTAAGAATCTTTTCCAATTGTTTCCTCATCACAGATGTAAGTCTAGTCGACTGATAATTTCCTTGATTATCCATGTCGCCTTTCTTGGGCAAAGGAATAGCCTTGACTATTATCCAGTCTTTTGGGATCTTGCCTGTGGCTGATGAGGATACAAAGATCTCTCTTGAGGACCCAGCATCCCCTCCCTTGCCTCCTTCAATATCCTAGGATAGATCCTATCAGGCCTTGGGGACTTATCTCCCTCATTGTCTTTCAAGACACCCGACACCTCCTCCTTCCTAATATCAACATACTTCACAGCATCAACAAAACCATCTCTAAGCTTACCATCACTCTTTTTCTGTTTGGTGAACACAGATGTTATGTACTGATTTAGAACTTCACCCACTTCCTATAGCTCCACACATAAATTCTCTCCTTTGTCCTTGAGTGGACTTACCATTTCTCTATTACCCTCTTGCTCCTAATATACATATAAAATGCCTTAGGATTCTCCTTAATCCCACCTGTCAAGGAAATTTCATGGCCCCTTCCAGCATTCCTAATTTCTTATTTAAATTCTTTTCTGCTTCCTTTATATTCCTTAAGGAGATTTGCTGGGATTATAAAAAGCATCCCAGCAGTGAAAGACAGATAGAGAAGCAGATATGTAGGCAATTCACAGAGAGATGTGAGAGGAAAAGAGTTATAGCTGTCAGTGATTTCAACTTTGCTAACATTAACTGGGATCACTTAAGTGTGAAAGGATTCGACAGGGTGGAACCTTTAAAGTTCATCCAGGAGAAGTTCTTGTGCCAGTACATAGATAGTCTGACTAGAGATAGGGTAATGTAAGACCCAATCCCAGGGAATGAAGCAGGTCAAGTGGCTGGGTCAGTGGGTGAACATTTTTGGGGTGGTGACTATAACCCTCTAAGTTTCAAAGTCATTGTGGAAAGGGATAAGGATAGTGCAGAAGTTACATGCCTAAATCATTAGACAGGATCTAGCAAATATAGACTGGGAGCAGCTAGTTGTAGGTCAGTCTACATTTGAAAGTGGGGTTCTTTCATAGACAGTACTGTGAGAATTATAGGCCAATGTGTTCCTCTAAGAGTGAAGGGCAAGGGCAGCAAATCCAAAGAACCCTGGATATTAAAGGCTATTGAGGGTTTGATAAAGAAAGTGAACGAAGCATGTATTAGGTACAGAGCAACCTGGGGAGGCCCTTCAAAAATATAGATCTGAGGCAATTTGGCAAATTGGATACAAAATTACCTTATAACCAGTAGGCATTGGGTGATAGTGGAGGGTTGTTTTTGTATTTGAAAGCCTGTGAACAGTGGTGTACCACAGGGTTCGGCGCTGGGACCCTTGCTGTTTGGTATATACATTAATGACTGGGACGTGAACGTAGAAGGTATAATTAGTAAGTTTGAAGATGACATGAAAATTGGTGTTGTTGTTGATAGTGAGGAGGATAGTCTCAAACTACAGTCTGTTATTGATCAGCTGGTAAACCGGATACAGCAATGAAAGATTGAATTTAATCCTGATAAGTGTGAGGTTATCCACTTTGGGAGGTCTAATAAGTGAAGAATTTACATAATGAATGACAAGTCCCTGGAAGAACTGAGGAACAAAGGGACCCTGGTGTACATGTCCATTGTTCCCTGAAGGTATCAGCACAGTTAGGTAGGGTAGTGAAGACAGCAGCCTATGGGATGCTTGCCTCCATTAGCTGCAGTGTAGACTATAGGAGCAGGGAAGTCTTATTGCAACATTACGGAGCATTATTTAAATCACAGATGGAATGCTGCGTGCAATTCAGGTTGCTACACTATCAGAAGGACGTGATTCTATTGGAGAGGGCGAAGAGGAGATTGACCAGGATGTTTAAAAATCCAGTTATGTGGATTGACTGGATAGGCTGTGTTTGTTTTCCTTGGAGCAGAGGAGGCTGAGGGGGAATCTAATTGAGGTATACAGAATTATGAGAGTTATAGACAGGGCAGGACTTGAGAATCTTTCCCCATGGCAGTTATGTCTAAGATAAGAGGGCATAAGTTTAAGGTAAGATTAGTAGTTTGGAGGGGATCCAAGGAAAAGTTTTTTCACCCAGAGCATGGTAGAAATATAGAACACATTGCCTGAGAGGGTGATGGAGGCAGATACTCTCACAACATTTAAGAAGTATGTGATCAATACGTAAAATGCCAGGGCATTGTAGGCTATGGACTGAGTGCATATGGGATTAGAGTGGCTTGCTGTTTGTTGGTCAGCATAGACGTGGTGGGCCGAAAGGCCTGTTTCTGTGCTGTATGACTCTATGACTCTATTCACATTTAGAGGCACTCACTGCATCGCTGGTTACAGCAGTCAACTCCTCATGAAGGCCCAGTCTGCATGCTGTCAAATGTAGATTTCAGAGAAAAAGACAAGTTTAAAAAGAAAGGGACAGATAAATTTGAATTGACCCCTTGCAAACTCAACAGCTGTGCACCAACAAGCACCAACCTGTTCAGGCTCCCCAAAGTAAACCTGGAAAATTCAATTTCCCATCAGACAGGCACCTTAACAACCCTTCAAGGAGGATAAAGGGTCATTAATTGGTGCTAAGCAATCTTTCCATTCTGGTCCCTACCCTCATCCTGCTTCTTTGAAACTTGCAATTTGTCCACTGGTGTAGGGTTCTTGAGACAAAATCTACAATCACAATTTTCAAATTCCATCCACACTAGATCCCTTTAATAAGACCCTTTAAAAGTCCAGCCCAGTTTTTTCTAATTATGGTGAAGTGCAAAACAAGAGGCAGTGAATGGAAAACAATTACAAAGAAATCAAATGGGAAATTCATAAGAAATTTATTTTCCTATAGAGTGGTGCAAATATGGAAGTTCCTACCTCATAAACTGGGTAAAAAAGATACTGTAGAAACACTTATAGAGTCATAGAGTCATGCAGATATACAGCACAGAAACAGACTCTTCAGTCCAACTCGTCCATGCCGACGAGATATGCTAAATAAATCCAGTCCCATTTGCCACATTTGGCCCATATCCCTCAAAACCCTTTCTATTCATATGGCCATCCAGATGACTTTTAAATGTTGTAATTGTACCAGTTTTCACCACTTCCTTTGGCAGCTCATTCCATATGCGCACCACCCTCTGAATGAAAAGGTTTCCCCTTAGATTCCCTTTATATGTTTCCCCTCTCACCTTAAACCTATGCCTTCTAGTTTTGGACTCCCCCACCCTGGGGAAAATACCTTGTCTGTTTACCCCATCTGTGCCCCTCATGATTTTATATACCTCTATAAGGTCACCCCTCATTCTCCAATGCTCCAGGGAAAGTAGTCCTAGTCTATTCAGCTTCTCCCTATATTCAAACCCTCCAACCCTGTCAACGTCCTTGTAAATTTTTTCTAAATCCTTTCAAGTTTCACAACATCCTTCCTATAGCAGGGAGATCAGAGTTGAACACAGTATTCCAAAAGTGGCCTAACCGATGTCCTGTACAGCCGCAACATGACCTCTCAACTCCTACGCTCAAGGCACTGACCAATAAAGACAAGCATACCAAACACCCTCTTCACTGTCCTGTCTACCTGTGACTCCACTTTCAAGGAACTATGAACCTGCACCTCTTTGTTGAGCAACACTCCCCAAGGCCTGGCGTAAAGTGTATAAGTCCTGCCCTGATTTGCTTTTCCAAAATGCAACACCTTTCATTTATCTAAATCAAACTCCACTTGCCACTCATCAACCTATTAGTCCATCTGATCAAGGTCCTATTGTACTTTGAGGTAACCTTCTTCGCTGTCCACTATGCACACAATTTTGTTGTCATCTGCAAACTTACTAACCATACCTCCTATGTTCACATCCAAATCATTTATATAAATAACAAAAAGCAGTGGACCCAGCACCGATCCTTGTGGCACACCATTGGTCACAGGCCTCCAGCCTGATTCAATATTAGACAAGCAAATAAGGGAGAAGGAAACAATGGGTTATGATGATAGTTCACATGCAGAAAGGATCAATAAATGTATTAAAATGTGCTCTATTGCTCTGGGCTGGATTAGTGTCTGGCAAATCCAATAATAAATGCTGTAGATAATAATATAACCTAAGAACAGAGCAGCAGAGGATGTTCAATGATTCAGGAAAGGATTCATTCAAAAGCAGCAAAGGAAACCCCAATGTTGCAGGGCACAGCGTCATTTTGGGCAAAACTAAATTGTGTGGGTGCGGAAAGACAGTGAGAGTAAACATTAGTGACTAAGGTGGCATCAGGGAAAATAAGAAGAAAACAGAAAAAAGTCAAAGGTAATGACATTATATCTGATTACATATTTTATTATTTAAATTACATCATTATATATGAAGTAGTCCCAACAAATTAGACAATTTAATGGCACAAATTGAAATTAACATGGTTGAACAAAGAATGTTTGCAAACATATAACTGTAAAGTGGCCAATGTTGGGAATTTTTTGTTCTCTTTAAGTTTTCATCGGTATTCGATCTTGTTATCAGGACCTGCATTTATTGACCATCCCTCAATGGCTTGCTAGGCCATTTCTGAGGGCAATTAAGAGTCAACCATATTGCTGTGATTATGGATTCACATGTCGGCAAGGCTGAATATGAATGGTAGATTTCTTCCCGAAAGGACATTATTTTATATTGAGGTCAAATAGGATACTGGTGAGGCCTCTTCTGGAATATTGTGTCCAATTCTGGTCACCCTATTATAGGAACAATATTAATAAGCTGGAAAGGGATCAGTAAAGATTTATGAGGATGTTGCCGGGAATGGAGGGCTTGAGTTATAAGGAGAGGCTGGATAGGCTGGGGCTTTGTTCACTGAAGCGTAGGAGGTTGAGGAGTGACCTTATAGATGTCTGTAAAATAATAAGGTATTATAGATTATAAAATAATAGATAAAGTGAATTGCAGGTGTCTTTTCCTTAGGTAGCAGAATTTCAAGGCTTTGGGCTTATTTTTAAGGTAAGAGGACTTAGATTCAAAAAAGACACGAGGGGCTGTGGTTCATGTGTAGAATGAATTTCCAGAGGGTATAGATACAACAGTTAAGAGAGATTTGGATAAGTACATGAATAAGAAAGACTTCGAGGGATATAGGCCAAGCCCAAGCAGGTGGGACTAGTTTCGATTGGGATTATGGTCAGCATGGACTGGTTGAATCAAAGGGTTTGTTTCTGTGTTATTTTACTCTATAACCAGTTGGGATTGTACAGTGATGATGGGATGAGCCTTACTTCCAGCATCTGCGACGATGGGATTTGAACCCTGACCCCAGGGTATTAGTCTGACATTTGGATAGCTAATCCAATGACATAACCATGACATCACCATTTCCCCAGCATTTTTCACATTTGGAAGAGATAGCCTAAATAGAAAAGGAAGAAGGGTTGCACTAAACAACAAACAATGGAATCAAAATAATAGAGAGGAAAGCTGTTAACTCAGAATGTCAACACTGTTTGTGAAGAATTAGAAAACAGCAAGGCACAGTAAACACTGCTGGGACTTCTTTATAGGCACCCCGGTAGTAATTATGCAGAGTATTTTCAGGAAATTAGAGGACAAGTAATCACTGTACTACAGTAATTATGACGGTCATTAGTTTTCATATAGATTGGAGAAACCAAATTTGCAGCAATTCTGTGGTAGATGAGTCCATGAAAAGTATACAAGATAGTTTTCAACATTAACACTTGGAAACAGGGTCCTTTAAGTTTTGTTTGTAGAATGAGAAAGGAATTGTAAATGATCTTGCCATCAAGGGCTTCCAAGAAACAATGATCATAATATATGTGTTATGGCCAAGATAGGAGGAATGCACTTTCTCTTTCTAACCATGGGTCAAGTCACAAGTTTGATTTGAATATTACTGAAAATAAACACATTTTGACAAAGTATTTCCTTTCGCATTAATCAGGGAAATATGCAAGAATACCAATTTAAGGGAAAAGCAAATACTCATATTGCACGAGAGGAGAGTACTGAGGTGACAAGTGGATTCTGATTGGTAGAGGTGTTGCCTTGGAACAGTTAATGGTGATTGACAGTGAACTGCCAGAATTTGTTTAAATTTTAAACCTGGTAGGGTGACTTTGATTGTTCAAGACTTTACAAATGTTGCTATGAATGGCAAGTTGGCAATGGCAGGTTAGGAAACTGCATTAAAAGATATGACAAGAAACAGCTAATTCTTAAAGGATTAATAAATATATATTCCTTAACGTGCAGTGCTCCTACAGGTAAAGTGGTGAAACTGTGTTGAACAAGATGACTTAAAAATCATATTAATTAAAGGAATAGCCTTGTAATATCAAAAATAATAAACCTGAAAATTAAGAAATTTTAGAACTCTGCAAAGGAAAAGCAAACATTGATAAGGAAAGGGAAAATAAAATATTTCGGTAGATTCACAAGCTGTATAAAAACACCACATGAATATTTCCAAAGCATGTTCATAGAAAGGCATTAGTGAAAGTTAAAGTGGGCCAATTAGAAGCAGATACAAATTAAATTTTACTAGGAAATAAGGAAATGGCAGGGATATTAAAGAAATATTTCATGGAGTTGGCCCAATTCCAGAGACCTTTAAAAATGGCACTTTGGACCTAGTTGAACAAGTCCCGCCCCAGTTTGAAACAGATCCCGTTTTTAGTGCAAATGGAAAGGGGCAGGACATGAATCAGACTTGCATTCTGCAGGGCCTTTTAAAATGAGTATAGTACTCAACCAGATCCAATCCTTCCTGTTCCAAGACTTTTAACCTGCAGAATGGGAATCAATATTTAAGGAAGGCATTGATATGCTGGTGAAGGGCAAATAAGGTCAGTTCAAATGTCATGATATAAAAGCATTTAACTACCTGGCCATTTAAAATATAGTTTTAAAACTTCAGTATTTAACTAGAGAAACAAAAAGATACTGTCTGCCAGAATTGACAGGTCATCTGGTGGAGCTGTGTAAAAATCTTTGACTATCTTTTGCGCTGCAATTTCAATAAAATTCATTGCTGACGTTACCCAATGATTGTGATTATAACTGAGCTCATTATGAATTATTTAAAAACTCCAAACTCCTTTATCTTGACAGGTGGGCTGAGTTCGCAGTTTGGTGTGGCCAGGGAAAATGAGTTTGTGTGTTTTTAGAACAGGTTGACCACTAGTGGCAATTTAAATTTTAGATATAGCTTTCATGAATGACACTCTTGTTCAGCACAAGGGTGTGTGTTAATGAAAGCTCTTTTAGATTGTCAGAAGTTTAATGTTTTACATCTTTACATAGCTTCTGATCTCTGACCAAAGTGAAAACTGACAGAGGTTACAGAGAGGAAATAGATTTATAGGGGAACATCAAGATGACATCATGGCATTTGGAATGCAGGGGGCATAGTTTGTACGGGAGCATGGATGTGGCAATAAGTAATTGGAGGGCATTGAGCTGGCATAATGAGTTTGAGGGAACTCAGAGGTAGTCTTAGAGTACAAGGGTGGGTGGGAGCTAGAGGGCCTAAAGGTTTTATATCTAGCTGCTGAAAGTCTCACAGTATCAAGGCAGACCTTCACTCCAGCACTCACCCATAACCATGACCACCTTTAAACTGCTTCAGAGGCAACAGATCAGATTTCATCCTACCTCTACCTCCTGGCATGACAATATAGTGGACTGAGACCCTCTTAAAGGAAGAGGGAATTTGTCAATTTGAGCGTCCATACTTAATAGCAAAAATGAAGCTCTTTGTGTTTGTATTTTTAGTAAATAGTGCACAAAGAGCATTTCTCAAATAATTGGGAAACAAGAGACTTATGAACATAGAGCATAGAACAGTACAGCACAGTACAGGCCCCTCAGCCCATGATGTTGTGTTGACCTATTATCCTACTAAGATCAATCTTCCCTGCATACCCTACATTTTACTATCCTCCATGTACCTATCCAAGAGTCGCTTAAAAGTCTCTAAAGTATCTGACTCCACTACCACTGCCAACAGCACATTCCATATGCCCACCACGCCATATTATCAAAAAGAAGAAAGAAAATGGGGAACTTTTTTGCCAATTAAGCTTACATAAGTTATAGGTAAAATGTTGGAATCTGTTATCAAATATGTGATAACAGGACTCTTAAAAAACGTAATGTGACTTATCAGCAAGAACACTGATTTATGAAAGGGAATTCATATTTGACAAATTTCTTAAGCTTTTTTTTCAGGAAATAACTAAAATATTTGATAAAGGGGAATGAGTAGGTGTTGCATATAAGGATCTTCATAAAATATTTGGTAAGATGCTATATAAGAAGTTATTAAATAAATATTGGGCTCGTAGCATTGGAATAGCATGGAGGGAGGATTGATTAATGTGCAGAAACAGAAAGCAGGAATAAAAGGGACATTATTAGATCACTGGACTGTAACTAGAGTAGTTCAGCAGCTATGAGTACCTGGGCCTCAGCTATTTACAATCTATATCACTGGCTTAGATGCAGTGATGGAATGTGACCAAATTTGTAGACAAGGCAAGATCAACGAACGTAAGGAGGACACAGAGAGGCTGCAAGGGGATATAAACGGCCTGCCTGTATGGGAGAACAACAGCTAGAATACAGTGTTGCAAGGTATTAAGTAACCCAGATTGGTAGAACAATTTAACCAAAAAAAAACAGAATATTTTGGGAAATAGTTGCATTCAGACAAATTTCAAAGTCCTGTACATAAATCACAGCAAGTTGACATGCAGGTACAGCAAGCAATTGTGGAAGTAAATGGTATGTCAGCTCTTGTTACAAAGGTTCTTGCTACAAAGAGATTTGTATTTTCATTCAGTTCATAAGACTGCTAAAAAATGTACACCTCAAATATAAAAGTACACTTTGCTTAAAAATATTGAGACAAATGTCTGTTCATAACACTGTCAAGTGATTTGTCTTTTCAGCTTCAGGGCTTTCTGCAATCACAAGTGCCATGGACGTATCTTGAGGAGGTTTCTCATTCGGGAGCAATTCAGTCCAACTACATGAGCAAAAGAAATAACTGGTAGTTACCTAAATTTATTTCAATATCACACAGTATTGTCTAATCAGTTACAAGTTTTACCCCCTCTATGTCCACTTCCACAGGATCATCATTCTCCCAAGTTTCAGGGGTTAAAGCATGAATCACAGTAACCCTTGGTTCAAGAAACCTGTTCTCAACTACATTTTATAATCTCCAAAATATCCAGGTGGTTACAGCTATTGCTGGTTTAAGGAAAACCTGAGAGAAAACCTCATAAAGAAGTCAAATATGTTTATATTATTTACCATTCTCCAGGCAACCTAGCTGGAAAATTAGCTGCGAGCAATAGATTTAAGAGATTCCTGCTTAAGTTCCTCTTCGAGCGAAGCACAGACTGTTCCCTCTTGACAGCCTCCTATTGAACTTGGAGAAATTGGAATTGGAATTCTCCCAGCACATAACTTTTATTGAAGCCAAATTCCAGACTGTCTTAGATCTAGTATTCCTGTCAGAGGAATGTTTCCTGGACATGCAGAAACAGCTGCTATCTTTTAGTTGGGCCACGGAATTGTAGCCAAAGCCCATCTCAAATTGGAACCGATAGTAGTAACCATCATTTGTGTACCGGACACCAGACATTTTACGAGGCTCTTACAACAGGTCATTAGTAGTATTAGTCATATAATGATCACTATAAAGAATAATTCTGCCTTAGCAGAGGCCCTCATGATGGAGAGACAATGTGTTGTTTTTTGTAGTTGGTTCCTCACTGGTCACCATCCTCTAAGCAATTCACACCTCCCTTCCTGCTTTGAGAGTGCATCTGCAGCACAGATGGTTTCAGTACAAATGATCCTCCCAGAAATTTCAATGACATTGAGATTAGAATGAAGAACCATTTTGCTCACAATGGAACGTTATTAATTTTAGTCGAATTGAGTTCCTAATTGCTCACCACTTTCCTGAAACTCAGACCATTACCATTTGATAAGATGCTCTTTTAAAGCAGGATGCACTTGTATTTCCCCTTCTCTTGAGGAAAACGCTACCGTAAAATTTCAGAAGACTATCCAAAGATAGAACTTTACAGGACAAGTAAAAATGCCCAATCAGAGTTTTAGCATAATAGCTTGCCTAGATCATCTTGGAAGTTGAGAAAATTAAACTCCAAACTCAGAAATTCGACCATCCAGAAGGATAACCCAGAGCAGCAGTTGCATGGGGGTACTAATGCTTCAAAATTTCCCAGAAAATGTCAGTCTATCCTGAACTTGAAGTGAATCACAGGTCCTTCATTATCATAATTTTGTTAAAATCCTGGAACTCCCTGTCTAACAGAAACCTTGGGAGTGGCTACATCAGACAAACTGCAATGATTTAAGGAAGTGGCTCACCATTACCTTTGTCACAACATTTAGAAATGGGCAATAAATGTTGGCAATGCCAATGACACCCAAGTTCCATGAATAAGTGAAATTTAACAATTCTTAAAAATATTTTCTCTATTTTTTCATCTGGAACCGAAGGTTGTAATGAAGAATGATTTATGTTTTCTTTATTCCAAGTTTTGGGAACAGGAATTGGTCATAATTGTGTCAGTTTTCCAACAGGTAAAAAGGGAAAATGACAGATTTTAGAGGGCTATGCCTGGCACCCTTAAAAGCACCTGACAAAATATCCCTGAAAACGGGCACAGTAAGGATCCAAAAGCATGTTTTAGGCTATCTGGCTTGAGCAGTGCCAACATCAGGAGTGCCATTCAACATTTATTTACAAGCAAGAAACAAACAAAAGTTTTTTTTTCACATGGCATCCCTAGGTTCCCAGAACTCCTACTAACTGCTTCAAGTATTGGTAGCACGCATCCACCACATGTTTCACCAGGTCCCAAGACCTGTCCAGGGTTACTCACATTGAGTAAAGGGAAACTTCTGAAGGGTGCATGGCTGACCCATGATTGAATTAAATGGCAGTCAATTTGATGGACTGAATGGCCTACTCCTGTTCCGATGTATCGATGTTGATAGCTGATTAGAATCATTACCGTTAGAGATATTTTGCTTAATAGACTAACTTGGTGTCATAACAATGTCAATTGATTACAGTTCATAATTTACAATTTAAAACAGAGCACTAGTAATGGACATGAATCAAATGATCTCACCCATCCTTTTCCAGAAACCCCTCTTCACAGCATGAGCCGCTATTTCAATGACTCTGGAGTTTTGTCTCCACTACTGTACCTAAAAAAACTGTTTTGAATATTGATTATTCTTTGTATAATTACAGTCCTGACATCAGCCTGGATTTGTCTTTTACCCATTTACACAAGTGACCCTTTGATCTGTAACAATTTAATTTGAAATAGCACTGCACATTATCCTTGATTGAGGCATTAAAACTCCCCTGTTTCTTGGCAGACAACAAATCACCCCTGCATTGAAAGACAGACTAGACGCTTGTTTACAGGAAGGAAAGGCATCTGAGAAGTAGAGAATAAAAATTAGCCTGGACCTGTTTCTGGACCCAAATTGGACATTGTATGGTCAGTGCATGTCTGAAGAGTGTGAATTGTCGTTGGGTAAGCTGTCAGCCCCTGTATTGATTAAAATTGTAGAAAGAAAAACAAAAATAACAACAAAATACATTACTTGCTGGAAATCTGAAATAAAATCAAGAAATGCTGGAGATAATCCAAAGGTTGGGCAGTATCAGCGGAAAGCAAAAACAGTTAACATTTCAAGTCTCTGCCCTTATGTCAAAAAATATTAAAATCAATAAAATGTAGACCATTTGTTAAGGCAAGTTAGAATCTTGTTCTGCTTGCAAATTTGCTCAGAATTACATCTAATGTTAAAAATACGAGCATATCACAGTATCCCCAAAGATATAAGATGAAAGAAATGTTTTAATGGCCCCTGAACTTGTACATTCATTTCAGAATTAAAAGTTAATATGTTCAAGGTGAATTCTGAAGTGTCCTCCCTTTGATGCTGTGACAACACTGTTTCCACACTGTAGGGATTCTATGAACTATTGACAACAATTGACAAAGTTCCTGATGCAGAACACTGAGACCCACCTGGGAGAAAATTTCGAGATGAGTGAGCTATGTCATTTCATCCTCTTTACATTGAACTCCATAGGGATAGATGGTAAGCATTTATATTTCATGTAAATGAAACCTGAGACCCAACATCAACAGCACCAGAGATAACAGGCATGGGGCTGGATGAACACAGCAGGTCAAGCAGCATCACAGGAGCAGGAAAATTTGACGTTTCGGGCCTAAACCCTTCATCAGAAACATCAGCCATTGTTTACACAGGTTCTGAGGAAGAGTCACCGGACCCAAAACGTTAACTCTGTTTTCTCCTTCACGGATGCTGCCAGACCTACTGAGCTTTTCCAGCAACTTTGTTTTTGTCCATTGTTTACACAGGACTTGGAACATAGGAAAAGCAGCTCCAGGAACTTCAGTGTTATCATGAACAGACTTTACTCCAGGTGATCAAAAGCTTAGTCCAAGAGATAGATTTTCAGTAGTAATCTAAAGAACAAAGAAGAGAAGGCAGAGCTACTAACTGGTTAAAAATAGGGATCACAAAAAGCCAGCATTGAAGAAATACAATGGTTTTTTTAGACTAGTTGGGGTGTAGGAGGTGGTGGATAAAATATAAGGACGGAAGCTCAGCTGTGCATTTAATAGAATGAATGACAAGGTTGCAAAATGACTGGTATGACCTCTGATAGCAGCCATAGGGAAGGTTTCAGTTAATCCCTAGTGTATGGAATTGAACCCATGTGAAAAAGCAATTTCCTTGTAGTTTTTGCAATTAAACATACTGCATTCATTGTTTGCAATGTGGTCACACCTATCTTTGGAAGACTGAAGGTAACCTGGATGAATCCCTTGCCTTTCAGCCCACAAGCATGACCACAAGCTTCTTGTTACTTGTTATTTGAATTCTCCACCTTGCTTCCTTTCTGACCTGCCTAAGCTTGGTCTGCTGGAAAGTTCTCATAAAAAGAAAGAAACAAGGCAGCAATGAAGAAGTGTAACTGAAAAAGATGGAGCCAGAGGTTTTGTTCTAATCTTTTTTAAATTCAATACTGTTTCCAAAAGACTGTGGAGTGCTGTGACAAACAATGAGATGTTGTTTCTCGAACTGGTGTTAACATTCTTTGGAACACTGTAACAGGCCAAGGACAGAGATGATTAATTAGAATGACAAATGACTGAATGACAGTGTGGTCACCTAGTCAGTGTTTCATTTCCCCAAAATAGAGGAAACCACATTGTGGACAGTAAATACAGTATTTTACATTAAAAGAAGTATGAGCAAATTATTGTTTCACTTAGGAGTGTTTGGATCTCCTCTGCTCTGTTCAGACAGGGATTAAAGATAAAGATTTTGCCATCTTCAGTGATATCAGCCTGCCACTAATCACAGCAACGGTCAATGTCTACCTAATACCCATGAGCACAATCTCCCCCATCGAGCTAAAGACACACAGCAGTACCTGCCTCTATTTGTTAGGTGCTGCTCTCTCCAATAATGTGCCACCTTGTCCTGCCAGAAAGAAGGAAGGGTGAGAGAGTGTAGTTCATTGTATTTCAGTGATCTGGCTGACAGAGCTAAAAGCTAGCATTTGGATATTATAAGTGTTTGAGCAGCTACTGAATATCTGAGCGTGTGAAAGTGCACTGAACTCCTGCATGTTAGGTACAAGCTCTGAACAAATGGGGAGGGTGATGGCCTAGTGGTAGTGCTGGACAGCTAATCCAGAGATAACAAGCATGGGGCTGGATGAACACAGCAGGTCAAGCAGCATCATAGGAGCAGGAAAACTTGACGTTTCGGGCCTAAACCCTTTGCCTGGGGACACATGTTTGAATCCCACCATGGCAAATGGTGGAACATAAATTCAATAAATATCTGGAATTAAGTGTCTAATGATGATTGTAAATTGCTGGGGGTAAAACCCATTTGGTTCACTAATATCCTTGAGGGAAATAATTGCCATCCTTACCTGGTCTGGCTTACATGTGACACCAGACCCACAGCAACATAGTTGACTCTTAACTGCCCTCTGGGCAATTAGGAATGGGAAATAAATGCTGCCTAGCCAACGATGCCCTCATTGAATGAATGAATTTTTTTAAAAATCCAGGCACTAGTCTTTTATGAGCAGGATGTGGCATTTGAAGATACATTTATTTACTGACCACTAATACCTGAAGGAGTGAGAGTCTTGAAGCTTGTGTTTTCAAATAAACATTTTGGACTATAACCTGGTGTCTTATGATTTTTGACCTTGCCTACTCCAGTCCAACACCAGCATCTCCACATCATCACTCGTGGGAAGTCACTGAACTTCTTCCAGCATTATGTCAAGTGTTTGGAGCTGGACTCCAGCATTTGCTGCCACAGTTATCTGGTCCCACTGCCATGACAAAATCTGTCTAGACAGCCTTCTGTTTGTCTGTGGAGAAAGCACATATCTCCTTAACCACTACAGCTGAGACAAGGTCTCTACTACAGCATTCAAAAATCTTGACCTACTGTCTGCCAAATGGTGCCATTCTTGTCTTTTCCATACCAAATCACTTATGCAATGACCTGTTCCAGTAAAAATTGAACTTCCTCTTTTAGTAGATGCAAGCAAACTTGAATTCTCACTTGCTCCCTGCTCCGACATCCTTTTAAATTCACACATGGCATGAAATTTGTGTTGCACCTCACTGGGCAGAGTTCACTGGAAATCAAGCCTCACTATCCCCTGAGTTATCACAAAAATTAAAGGTTTTAAGCAGTATGCAAAATTCCCCAATTGACCAATCGTTTAGACCAGGCTGACAGGCAGCATGGACCAGGATTCTGTACTCAACAAGACATGATTATTTATCAGAAATAAATAGATTTCCGGTTCTACAGATTAATAATTATGAACCATTGACATAACAACCAATAACTAAAATTCTAACCCCTTTATAAAACCTCTCTCTATATACACACACTATGATATACAGTTGGGGGGGCATGGGGAAAGAACATAGTTGTTATAGTTAGAGGGAAAGACTAGGAAGGAACTTTAATATTCCCTGTTCACGGGGTTTGCTGAGATGATTCTTGTGCTGTTAAAAATGTTGTTTCTCAAACTTATTTATCCAGATACTTTCACCTGTTTGCATGAGCAATGTGTTGACTGATTCCTATTTATTAAAGTATTTTACTTATTGATTTAATGTCACAGCTTACAGTAGGCGGAAAGTGGAAAATAAATTGAGTACCGTCAGGTTTGAGATACTTTTTTTAGCTGCAGAGCATAAATTGCTCCTTCCCTTCCAGAAGTCTGATGGCTTCTGCTAATACATTCGCACCTAAGCTGGCCAGCTACCTGGGAACCAATCATTTAGCTGTTGGTGGGCAGAAGGCCTTTGTCATTGATGACTGGTCAGTAGCCCACAGACCAATTAGATTCTTGTTGTTAGTCACCACTCCAAATAAACTCACATCCTTAGTGCTTTAACCAGCAACTGTGTAAATAATGTTTACAATGACAGCCACATTACTTGCTTTTAAAAAGGGCAGCAATCCTGTTAAAATTCATTTTTAAGGAAAATTCATTTTCAAAAAGCAAACAGTCTTTTCCTGATTTCAGTGCACAATCAAAATTACAGAAAAATATAAAGATACTGTCTTCACAGTGTCATCTGCATCAAAAGCAGTGGATAATTAATCATTCATTGTAAAATAGGTATGAGGATGACAGGGTATGAAGTTACATGGCTAGTATATCTTTTTAAATGGCTTAACCTTTTTATTTATTTTGGTTAGCTTGTTGCAGAAATTGTTTAGTCTTTAACCCAACTGCAACCAATTTAAATTATAATATTTAAGTTTTCTGCATTCTGAATCTTTCCAAAAATATTTCTTGAGCTTGTCGTGTAAATTGTATTTATTGAATCTGTTATCAATTTTCTGCTTCATTGGTTAAGTATTTATGTGTCTTTGTGTAGAAATGATTGTTATTGATTATAGTGGACAAGTGAGCCAATGTTCAAAGATTAAATCTACAATTTCCAGTCTTCTTCCCTAACTGTAATGCTTCTGCCTTAGTTTCTCTTCTATGTTTATTTGATATCTTTTTTTTGTTTTTGGATGATACTCTGACACTTCTTTAATTTCTGCATTTTGCTAGGCATTTGGTGTAAAGACTTGAGTTTTGCTGAAATAAAAACACGTTTTGGCAGAGGTTCCCATCTTGCATTTATTGTGACTCACATTAAGAAATGGAAAAGCAAATCAACATTTTTACTGTATGAGAGGAAAGTGCTGATTGGTTGACAAGTTAACGCTGATTGGTGGAGGTATTGCCATGAACAATGCATCAGTTATCATTGACAGGTAATGGCCAATATTTGATTAAATCTTAAACCAGGCAAGTTGACTCTAATTGGTCAAGACTTTCAACTGAATAAATGAACCAGATAATGCCTGTCACTATTTTGTTGAGCTGAAACAGGAAATAATTATGTGTATTAATAAATGTAGCTTCTAGCATGTATAAATGTACTGTACTGCGAGTCTGACTAACCCCCTAAATTGGTTCAGAGATAATAGGAACTGCAGATGCTGGAGGATCTGAGATAACAAGGTGTAGAGCTGGATGAACACAGCTGGCCAAGCAGCATCAGAGGAGCAGGAAAGCTTGATGTTTCGGGCCTAGACCCTTCTTCAGAAATGGTCTGATGAAGGGTCTAGGCCCGAAACGTCAGCCTTCCTGCTCTTCTGATGCTGCTTGGCCTGCTGTGTTCATCCAACTCTACACCTTGTTATCCTTAATTGGTTGCCAGCATAATTCTTAGCATGGTCGTGATTATTTAGCATACTTTAGCATATGCAAGTTCTTGATTGGTAAAAGGATCAAGGGTTGCAGGGAGAGGCAGGAGAATAGAGTTGAGAAACATATCAGTTATGATTGAATGGTGGAGCAGTCTCAATGGGCTGAATGGGCCGATTCTGTCTTGTATCGTTTTGTCTTATGGTTTGTCCAATTGCAGAATCACATGGAATCTTAGACACTGTGTTGTGAGTATTGCAAGCACAGCTAGTCGGGTAGATGCATTACTTTGTGGATTGTGAATAAGTGAAGGGATAGGTTTTTGAAGCCTCCTCCTCCTCCAATAAATCTTTGAAATGTCCACCACCATTATGGCTGGATGTGGCAAGACTGCGGGGCTTGGATCTGACCCATTGATTGTGGAAATCACTTAGCTCTGTCTGTCACTTGCAGTGTGGGATGTACACAGACAAAGTAAGAACAAACAGCGACTGTAGAGATGGGAAGGGATCAATGAGCAATGGAGCTTTGATGAGGACAGGTTCCAGCATGAATCAACATAGACCAGAAGCTTACATAAGACAGGGCTTACAGGTGATGTGCAATCTAACCATGCAATGCTTGCAAGGGGTTTGTGGAGAACAATATGTGTGACCTGGAGGCACTGACAGATTAATCTGAACAACTATAAGTGTAACATAGTATGTAATGGACTGGAAATCTAGTGTCATTACAGAAATCTCCAGTTCATGTTGTTTCAGTACCAGTGTAATAAAGACAGATTGGAATGTTGCTAAGAACCTTTTGTCATGTGATAGTTTAAACATTTTATGACAAAACCCTGTGTTGTAGCTTCACCAGGTCGACAACATATTTTAGAAATGCCCAATGCTGCACCTGGCATGCTGTCCTGCACTCTTCATTGAACTAGAGTTGATCCCCTGGCTTGATGGTAATGGTAGAGTGGGGAATATACTGGACCATATAGCAACAAACAGTGTTCGAGTATGATTCTGCTGCTGTTGATGGCACCTTGTAGATTCCCAGTTGTAAATTGTTAGATTTGTTCGAAGTCTGTTACATATGGTACAATGATAATGCATCATTACACGATGCAGGGTATTCTCAATGGGTCAATGGGACTTTGTGCCCACAAGGACTGTGCAGTGTTTTGAATAGAGACATCATTCACTCAAAATGCATACTTCTCCAGTAAACCTTTCTAAATATTTAAGAACCCTAAGACTAGAAAAATTTAGGTAAGCATATGAGAGAGAAAGGTACAGAATTTTGTGCTGATAGGATTGGATATTTAGATAGCCTTTATGGCATACAAGCAGGATCAGAAAGAACATAAGAATGTAAGAACTAGGAGCGGGAGTGGACAGTTCAACATCTCAAGCCTACTCCACCACTTGTTACCATCATGGCTGAGCTCACGGGTAAACCAGTTGGACCAAATGTTTCATGTTTGTGCTGTGCCTTTATTTTGATGAAATTTACCCATTATTCTGGTCGCATGCCCCTCGATCTTCTCCATTATTCTGACATCTACAAACAAACTGGGCAAACTATTTGAGATGCAGCTGTACCAAGGATTTATGAATGGCAAACATCAACTTCAACTGTTATTTTTTACTACCTAGCTATATATCCTAACACACTTTCTTACTTACCTTGCAAAACAAGTTGAGTGCCTTTAGTGTTAATCCTAGGTTCCTTGTGTGTTAGAAACATAGGAACAAGATAGTCCATTCAGTCCCTCGAACCAGTTGCAGTATTCATCGAGAACATGGCTGAACTGCAACCTAATTTGATATTGACACTTTTTCTTCAGACCTTTGGTTGAGAAAATTGTATCAATTTCCACCTGATCCCAGCCTAGATTAGATGGTGCCTATAACAACAATACAGCTCCTCCACATCCTAGGACTGATGTCAGTATCCAACATGTCTTTTCCACACCACTTCAGTCATCTCCCTGATCTGCTGGAGTCTATGCTAATTGGCAACTGGGTTGAGTTGTAATCCAGAGATTACAATCTTTGCAGTCCAATTCTTTAACTCAAAATTCTTGATACTCTGCAAAAAAGACCTCTTTCATTCTCTTCTCTATATTGTTGACTTCAACATGGTTCACAATAATTGGATCATCTCCCTCCTTCCCCAACATCATTTCCAGCAGTTCAAGTTGTCTCTCATCCTGTAACCAGGAAGCTAACAAGCTGTCTCAAAATCTCTGTTCTATTTACAAAGAAACCTATCTGTCCCTAATTTACTGAATCCCCTACCACTCTGGCTACGTCCTCTTATCCATGCCAACTAGATATCCTAAATTAATCCAGTCCCACATGTCAGCATTTGGCCCATATCCCTCTAAACCCTTCCTGTTCACGTACCCAGTTCTCAGAGGCCAAATCTCATCGTTACAATGAGGACACTTTCCATTGCATTATTCACCAAAAAATGAAAGTAAATCTGGAAAATAGTTGACTTCATAGCCCATTCCTGAAATGTGAGTCAAGGATTCATCAATAGTGCGATGACTGATTCCCCACAACTTCCCAACAACACTCAGTTTGGGCTCTGCCAACACCAGTCAGTTCCAGAGATAGAAATGGTACAAAAGTAGTTGCAAAACCTGAATTCCAGAGACAATGTGTAAGTTAGAAGATAGTTGTAGTTGTTGGAGGCCAAAAGTCTCAGCCCAGTGTATAATTGCTGGAGTTATTCACAGCAATATCCTAGGCTGACTCGTCAACACCTGTTTCATCCAATGACCTGCTCTCCATCATAAAGTCAAAATTAGTAACGGTTGCTGATTACTATATAGTGTTCAGTTCCAGTTTTAATTCTTTCATTCATGAAGCAACTTGTGCATATTAAAGCAAAACTTAAACAGCATTCAGGCTTGGGCTGGTAGGTGATGAGTAACCTTTGCACTGAACAATTAACAGGCAAGGCAATCACTGTAAGAGAGAGATTCAATGTCTCCCTTGATATTAAAATAATTTGACTAGAAATGAATCATCCGCTATCAATAGTTAAAGATCATCAGTCTCCAGAAGGACATCCTGTGAAAAGTTCTAAACATTGTTATATACCGAAATTTACTACATAAATTTTTTTAAAATTCAGAACTTGACAGCCATTTTTTAGTTTTATTAGTAGAGTGTTTCTATTTATTAACGTGATCTTGCTAAATTCTGATCAGCACCAATAAGAGGAGACTATATCTGTGACATGAATCAGAGATTTATTTTCAGAAAGATCATTGAAAAGGATTAAATTGCGAGGTAGGAACCTGGTTTGTTAAATCTGCTATGAGTCTGTTCTTTTGAAAAGTACAAGCATTAAAAATAGTTTGCTGGTCCATATTGGCCTTGAGCAGCTTAAGCCTGCTAAACTATCAGTAAAACCTTGTGGCAGATAAACCCTGTCAATATTCTGTGTTTTGTGATAATTATAAATGCACAGAGGATAAGAAATAAGATGAGAAATATACCAGGTCAAAGCTGACATATTTATGATCCCCCACTGAAGTTCAAGTAGCTTCAACACTTTCCTTAGACAAAGTAACAGTCCTTTGTCGGCAGAACATATGTGAGAGAATGTGTTTTGCTGTTTTCCAATGTACTTGGAGCAAATGTTTATCCAGAGGTATATAAGAAAAACCAAAACAATTTTTAGTTGCAGAAAGTATTAAGCTTCTTGCCTTATATGAGAGATTTGCAGGAGTTTAGTTTTGCTTTTGGGTTATGTAAACAAATGTTCATAAGAATTATGAACAAATTTCAGTTTTGAGAGGTTGATTACATGTGTTTTAAATATTTACAATATTTCTGCATTCTATGTGTACATTTCATACATTAACTGGAACAAACATTATTCTCAACTAATTCAATAAATAATTCTCACATATTTGTGAAGCATTATCTTATTCTTTGAATCGTAATTTTGTTAGTTGAAAAACATTTCTAATCTTTTCAGTCTTGATGGTCCCTTGTGGTTTATAAACATGCATGTATAGTTTAAACATGAAACTTGAACTTGTTATTCCATAGAATGCACAAATGCTTGGATCAATGTTTTACTGTAAATTCACAAAATGTTCCTTTTGTAAAAGATATCTGCTAAGATAACAACAGTCAAGTACATAAGGACATTTCACAAGGCACTTTTTAGATGTAGTAAAAATAATGGAGACCAACTCAGATAAAGAGAGATATGAGGCAAGGAAATGAAATGCTTCTAAATCAATGAGTTTTTTAAGAGAGTCTTAAAAACAAAATAAGAGAGGCCAAGGGGTTTGAGGAGGAAATTCTAGAGAATGGGAACTGAGCAACTGTAGTCATGTCTGGTTAAGGTCAAAAAGGAGGGGTATGCAAAATAAAAGGCCAAAGCTCAAGGAACCAAGAGTGTTTGTTTTTGTCAGGCTCAGAGCTGTGTTGGAGAATTTAGAGATAGGAAGTAGTAAATGAGAACAAAGTGAATACATTTAAACTAGCTGATGAGCATTTTAAATATGATCACTTTAAGAATTAGGAACCAATACAGCTGAGCATGTAGAGGAGTGGTTGATACATTGGACATTGTGCTCGATAGAGTATAGGCAATGGAGTTTTAGATAAAATAAACTTTATGAGACTTGGCAGTTGGTAGGCTTGCCAGGTAAGGCAACCTAGACTCATGAGGGAAAGAGGTTTTCAAATGCAGGAGTAGAATACAGAATATTACAGATGTAGGACTGAAGACATTCTCTGTGATGGAAAAAGTGGATTCAGAAGTTAGCTTAAGGCTGAACGTACTGCTTGGGGACAGGAAATGGAATTGGAAGAAAGGGAGTGGATAGGCTGAAATCCCTAGCTTACAGTCTTCACACCACTTCACTGAAGTAAATTGCTGCTTGTCAAAGTCTGGATATCAGACAAGTGGACATCACGTACGCATAGGTGGAGTTGAGAGATAGTGAAGACATACATCTGGTTAAAAGCTGAAAGAACTATGGATTCTGTAAATCAGGCACAAAAACAAAAGTTGCTGGAAAAGCTCAGCAAGTCTGGCAGCATCAGTGAAGAAAATGTCAAAGTTAACCTTTTGGGTCTGTTGACTCTTCCACAGAGCTAACAGTAGCTGGGAAAATGCTGGTTTATGTGCAGAAGATAGGGAGGGGGATGGGTAAGGAGTAAACGATAGGATAAAGGATAGAGTTCAAAGAGAGAGAAGACTGGTTGGACAAAGGAGTTGATAACAATCTGGCGAGGAGAGGGTGAATAATTGTTAATGGGGACTGTTAGTGACTAACAATAGGTAGTGTGAAATGGCAGGCTATGTGGTAATAAGGCCTGGTGGGTGGAGTAGGGGGCTAGGACATGGGAGAGTTTAGGCCCTAAAATTATTGAAGTCAATATTATTGAGTCCGGAGGGCTGCAGAGTCCCAAAGCAGAAAATGAGGTGTTGTTCTTTCAGCTTGCATTGGGCTTCGCTGGAACACTGCAGCAAGCCTGAGACAGAGATAGAGTCATACAGCCATAGAGTAATACAGCATGGAAACAGGCCCTTCGGCCCAAAATGATCCATACTGACCAAGGTGCCCACTCAGCTAGTTCCAATTGCCCACATTTGGCCCATATCCCCCTGAACTCTTCCCATCCATCTACCTATCCTAACCTTCATGACTAGCCTCCTGTGCAGGACGTTGTCAAAGGACTTACTAAGGTTCAGATAGACAATATCCACTGCCGTACCCTTATCTATCCTCTTGGTTACCTCTTTGACAAACTCTAAAAGATTTGTCAGACAAGGCTCCCTACGCACAAATCCATGCTGACTATCCTTAATCAGACCTTGGCTGTCCAAATGTTGGTTGATCCTGTCCCTCAGTATCCTCTCCAATAACTTGCCTACCATTGATGTCAGGCTCACTGGCCTGTAGTTTCCTGGCATGTCTTTGCTCCCTTTCTTAAACAATGGAACAACATTAACCACATTAGCAACATTAGCTCCAGTCTTCCGGAACTCCACCAGCAACTAAACATGAAGCAAAAAACTCTGCAAGGGCCTCTGCAAATTCTTCCCTAGCCTCCTACAATATCCGAGGATGGGCTTGATCAGGCCCAGGCGATTTATCCACCTTATTGTGCTTTAAGGCTGCAAACATCTCCTCTCTGGTAATGTCTACGTGGTCCAAAACATCCCCGCTTGTTTCCTTTATCTCCTTAGCATCCATGATTCTCCTCAGTAAACACTGAGGAGAAATAATCTTTAAAATTCTCCCCATCTCCTGTGTCTCCACATGTAGATGGCCATACTGATCTTTAAGGGGACCTAGTCTCTCCCTATGCACCCTTTTATGTCTTAATATAGCTATAGGGATTATCTTTAACCTTATCTGCCAGATCTATCTCATACCCCCTTTTGCTCTTCTGATTTCCCTGTTAAGTATGCTCCTACACTTTTTATCATCATCTAGGGAATCACTTGAGCCCGATAGCTTAAACCCAATGTATGCCTTCCTCTATTTCCTGCCCAGGACATCAATATCCCTTGTCAGCCAGGGATCCCTAAATGTGCCAGCTTTTCCCTTCACCCTAACAAGGACATACTGTCCCTGGAGTCTTGATATCACAGTTTTAAAAGCCTCCCATTTGCCAGTCACTCCTTTTCCTTCAAACAGACTCATCCTATTGACCGCTGCTAGATCCTGCCTAATGGCCCCAAAATTGGCCCTGCTCCAGTTTAGCACCTTAACCTGTGGACCTGTCCTATCTTTTTCCAAAACTATGTTAAAACTAAGAGAGTTACAGTCACTGGACCCAAAGTGCTCTCTGACTGACACTTCAGTCACTTGCCTGACCTTATTCCCCAAGAGGAGGTCCTACGTTGCACCCTCAGAAGTAGGGCCCTCTACAAATTGATATAGGAAACTTTCTTGGGCACATTCGACAAATTCCACCCTGTCTGGGCCTTTTAAACTTTGGGTGACCCGGTCAATACGGGGGGGGGGAAATTAAAATCTCCAGCCAATATGACTCTGTCATTCCTGCAGGTATCTGTTATCTCCGTACATGTCTGCTCCTCTAGTACCTGCTGGCTAGTTGGGGGTCTCGAATACAGTCCCAACAGAGTGTCTGTCTCCTTCTTCTTTCTGAGTGCCAACTATGTGGCCTCATTTGATGATCCCCTAAGAACATCCTCTCTAAGCACTGTTATTATGTCCTCACTTATCCGAAGGGCATGTCCCCCTCCTCATTTACTTGCACTTTTGTCGTGTCTGTAGCTTCTGTATCCAGTAACACTGAGCTGCCAGTCCTGCCCTTCTCATAGAATCATAGAATCCCTACAGTGTGGAAACAGGCCCACCTTCTCACCTACCTTCTTGCAAAAAGGCCATTCCCTATTCCCAATTACTTCGCCTCCATCGCATCTGCTCCCGAGATGAGGCATTCCACTCCCGGACATCCCAGCAGCCCTCGTTTCTCAAGGACCACATCATCCCCTCCTCAGTGGTCGAAAACGCCCTCGACCGTGTCTCTTGCATTTCCCACAACTCATCCCTCACACCCCGTCCCCGCAGTAACAACCAAAACAGAATCCCCCTCGTCCTCATATACCAACCCACCAACCTCCCGATCCTGTCCATCATCCTCCGACACTTCCGATATCTGCAATCCGACCCCACTACCAAAGACATTTTTCCCTTCCCACCCTTATCTGCTTTCCGGAGGGACCACTCTCTCCGTGAGTCCCTTGTCCCCTCCACTCTCCCCTCCAGCCCCACCACCCCCGGCACTTTTCCCTGCAACCACAGGAAGTGCCACACCTGCCCCTACACCTCCCCCCTCACCACCATCCCAGGCCCTAAGAAGACCTTCCACATCAAACAGATGTTCACCTGCACATCTGCTAGTGTGGTATACTGTATCTGCTGTTCCCGTTGTGGCCTCCTCTACATCAGGGAAACCAAACAGAGGCTTAGGGACCGCTTTGTGGAACACCTACGATCGGTTCGCACTAAACAACTGCACCTCCCAGTCGCAAACCATTTCAACTTCCCCTCCCACTCCTTGAATGACATGTCCACCCTGGGCCTCCTGCAGTGCCACAACGATGCCCGAAGGTTGCAGGAACTGCATCTCATATTTCACTTGGGAACCTTGCAGCCCAATGGTATCAATGTGGACTTCACAAGTTTCAAAATCTCCCCTCCCCCAACCGCATCCCAAAACCAGCCCAGCTCGTCCCCGCCTCCCTAACCTGCCCTTCCTCCCACCTATCCCCTCCTCCCACCCCCATCTCCTTCCTACTAACCTCATCCCCCCCCCCTTGACTTGTTTGTCCTCCCTGGACTGACCTATGTCCTCCCTACCTCCCCACCTACACTCATCTTTACTGGCTCCATCCCCGCCTCTTTGACCGGTCTGCCTCCTCTCCACCTATCTTCTCCTGTATCCATCTTCTATCCACCTCCCCTTGTCTCCCTATTTATTTCAGCACCCCCTTCCCCTCCCCCATTTCTGAAGAAGGGTCTAGACTCGAAACATCAGCTTTCCTGCTCCTCTGATGCTGCTTAGCCTGCTGTGTTCATCCAGCTCTACATCTTGTTATCTCAGATTCTCCAGCATTGGCAGTTCCTACTATCTTTGTAACAGGTAGTTCAGGGTCTTTCTCACGAGCAGAACGTAGATGTTCTACGAAGCAGTCACCAAGTCTAGGCTTCATTTCCCCAGTGTAGAGGAGATCGTGAGCAGCGAATGCAGTAGACTAGATTCTGGGAAATGCAGGTAAAGTGTTGCTTCACCTGGAAAGTATGTTTTGGCCCTTAGATACTGGGGAGGGAGGAGGTAAATGGGCAGGTTTTGCAACTTCGCCAGTTACAGGGGAATATGCCACCGGACTGGGGGCTGGGGTTGTTGCAAGTGAAGGAAGACTGGACCAGGGTGTCCTGGAGGGAACAGTCCCTGCAGAAGGTGGGTTAGAAGGACCCTTCTTCAGAAATGGGGTGGAGGGAGCTGGTGGAAGGAAGCCAGGGAAAGTAGGTGGGATGGTGATAGCTGAGTGCAGGTAAGGAATGGTGGGGATTGGCCAATGAGGTGGGAGGAGCAAGTAGGTGGGAGAGAAGATGGACAGGTTGTGTCAGGTCAAGGAGGCAGGGATGAGAAGGAGGGTTGGTCATGGGATGAGGCCGGGGTTGGGGAAATTTTGAAGCTAGTGAACTCTATGTTGTGGCCATTGGGTTGTAGGCTTCCGAAGTGGAATATGAGGTGCAGCTCCTCCAGTTTGCGGGTGGCATCATCGTGGCACTGGAGGAGGCCCAGGATGGACATGTCACCCAAGGAGTGGGAGGGGGAGTTGAAATGGTTTGCGACTGGAAGGTCTTGCTGTTTGTTGTGAACAGAGCACAGGTGCTCTACAAAGCAATCTCCAATGCTCCACTTGGTCTCACCAATGTAGAGGAGCACACATTGGGAGCAGCGGATGCAATAGGCCACATTGATGGATGTGCAGGTGAACATCTGTCTAATGTGGAAGGTTTGTTCGGTGCCTTGGATGGAGGAGAGGGGGGAGGTGTTGGGGCTGGTGCAGTACTTCCTGCGTGCGGGGGGGGGGGGGGCTTGTGGGGAGGGAGTCGCGGAGAGGACAGTCTCTATGAAAGGCAGATAGGGGTGGGCAGAGAAATATATCTTTGGTTGTGGAGTCCACCTACAACCCACCACTGCCTACCTGCACTCACCTGTCACCATCCCACCTACTTTCCCCAGCCCCACCCCTCCTCTATTTATTTCTGAGCTTTCTTCCCCCTCCCCTGCCCCATTTCTGAAGAAAGGTCCCGACCCGAAACATCAACTTTCCTGCTCCTCTGATGCTGCCTGGCCTGCTGTGTTCATCCAGTTCTACACCTTGTTATCTCTGACTCCAGCATCTGCAGTTCTTACTATTTCATTCTGAACTGACGATAAACTTTGATGTACACTATGATTTGCCATAGTCATGTGATCTCTAAGCACTTTCACTTTGAGAGGGATAAGCCATAGAAGCCAATACATGAAACACAATGGAAAATTCTATGAAACAACCTTGTACATTTATGAAATGTTTCACAAACAGGTGTCAGAAATGCGTTACAAGTTAACATCACATCTTAAATAAATATTTTTTTAATGGACCTGTGTGTAACCTCAAAGTTCGAAATTTTATTTGTGTGTTGTGTTTCCAGCAAACTGTCTAGTCCTTTATCCATTATGCAAAACAAGGGTAGTCTGGGAGACATGATGTGGAGATGCCGATGTTGGACTGGAGGGAACAGGGTCAAAAATCACATGACAACAGGTTATCGTCCAACAGGTTTATTTGAAAATGCAAGCTTTCAGAGTCTCGTTCCTTCTTCAGGTGTTAGTGAGAGAGGTGGCATCAGACACAGAAATTATAAGTAGAAGATCAAAGGGTCATAGAACTGATGCAAATGTATTGAACAAACCCAAGATGGGTGTTAAATCTTTAATTAGTTATAAAGGAGATGCAGGTTTTGATTGATTATTATGCAAATCCCAGAGTTTCTTTCAAGTCACTTGAGATAACTAAAGGCTTTATCAGTTCCCTCGTTGTACCAGAGCTGACATCTCAGGTCAGACAAGGCATTTTAGGTGTGAGGACTTGTTTAGAATCTGTCTATGTTTTAACTTGGTGTCAAACTGGTTTTAGTTCTAAAGTAGGAATTTATAAGATGCCACATTGACTGACTGTCTACAAATTGTGTGCTCTTTGAACAAAACAGTCCACACCCTTCAACCAGACAAGAACGAAGTTCTCAGCTGAGGGCTTAATTTCTCACCAACCACCAAAATGGACCCCATTGGTCTCGCGGCAAACACAGAGAATTCATCAGACAAATGAGACTTTGGGAATTCTTCCAAAATGTCAGCAACAAGTCCAATGAGACCACCAACGAACTGGATCAGCCAACAGACTGGTATGTGGAGGAGGCAAAGAAGGAGAAGAATTGGACCCCTCCAGGGTTGTTCCCGGGGTTTAACAGGTATGCTCAAGCCATCAGAGAATGCATGAATGCCAGATTTAACAGCTGTACTCACAGGGAAGGGCAAAATGTCACCCAGGCACGACGCAATAACATCCATGCTCTTAAGACAAATCGCAACATTGTCATCAAACCAGCAGACAAACAAGGAGCCATCATCATACAGAATAGAACGGACTACTGCAAGAAAATGTATTGACAGCTGAACAACCAGAAACACTACAGACAACTACCTGCTGATCCGACCAAAGAACACAGCCATCAAAAAACAGACTGATTAAGAGCTTTAATCGAGATCTTCAGAGAACCCTCCTCACTCTCATCCCGCTTACTCCTTGCATAGGAGATTTCTACTGCCTTCCAAATTACACAAAGCCAATGTAACTGGACGTCCCATTGTATCATGCAATGGGGTGTTTGTGATAACCTCTCTGGCCATATCGAGGGCATCTTGAAACACATCGTACACGGAAACTCCAGCTTCTGTCATGACACTACAGATTTCTTACAGAAACTCAGCACCCACAGACCAGTTGAACCAGGAACATTGCTTGTCACAATGGACATGTACACAGTCTACACCAGCATCCCCCACAATGGCGGCATCGCTGCAACAGCCTCAGTATTCAATACCAACAACTGCCAATTTCCAGACACCATTCTACAACTCATCCTCGACCATAATATCTTCACTTTCGAAGGCCAGTTCTTCATCCAGACACATGGAACAGCCATGGGGACCAGATTTGCCCCAATATGCCAACATTTTCATGCACAAGTTCAAACAAAATTTCTTTGCTGCGCAGGACCTCTGACCAGTGCTATACACCAGATACACTGATGACATTTTCTTCCTTTGGACTCATGACGAGGGATCACTAAAATGACCACATTGTGATATCAACAAGTTTCATCCGACAATCAGGCTTACCATGGACTACAGGCAGCTCCATAAAGGACGGTCACCTCAATACCTCACTCTACCGCAACCTCATAATGTTGCACTTCTCCAGTTTCCACCCTAAACATAATAAAAAAGCTATCCCTAATGGACAAATCTTATGCATACACAGGATCTGTTCAGATGGACACCTGAAGGTTTTGAAGGACTCCCTCAAAACAACAGGATACAATATTCAACTCATTGATTACCAGTTCAGACGTGCCACAGCGAAAAACTGTAACAACCTACTCAGAAGACAGATATGGGATACGTCCAATAGGGTACCCTTTTGTCATCCAGTACTTCCCGAATGCGGAGAAACTACGCCATTTTCTTCATAGCGTTCAACACATTATCGATGACGATGAGCACCTCGCCAAGCTCTTCCCCATGCCTCCACTTCTCACCTTCAAACAACCACCAAACCTTAAACAGACCATTATCCACAGCAAACTCCCCAGCCTTCAGGACAACATCGAACACAACCCTGACATGGTAACCTCTGCAAGGCATGTCAGATCACCGATATGGACACTACCATCACACGCGGGAACACCACCCACCACGTACTCGGCAGATACTCGTGACTTGGCCAACATTGTCTATCTTGTACGCTGCAGGCAAGGATGCCGCAAAGGCTGATATATTGGTGAAACCATGCAGACGCTATGACAACAGATGAATGGACACCACGCAACAATTGCCAGACAGGGATATTCCCTCCCAGTGGGGAACATTTTAGCGGGTCAAGGACACTCAGCCTTGGATCTTCGGGTAAACATTCTCCAAGGCGGACTTCAGGATACTCAACAACGCAGAGTCGCTGAGCAGAGGCTGATAGCCAAGTTTGGTCCCCGTGAAGACGGCCTCATCTGGGATCTTGGGTTCACACTACAGGTGACCCCGCCACTATATGCACTCTTACACACACACACAGACGCACACACACACACTCTTTCTCACACAAACTACTCACACACACAGTCACACAGACCCCCTCTCTCTCACACACACACACTCACTTGCACACACAAACTCACATTCACTTTCTCTCTCTCTCTCTCAAGCACACACACACACAGATACACACACAAATGCACACTGTCACACACACATATGCACGCTCACACTCACACACACACACATGCACACACACACACACACAAACACAAACACAAACACACATACAACCTCTCTCCCTCACACTCACACATTCTAACTCTCCCTCACACACACACATACACACTCACACACACGCACACGCACACACGCACACACGCACGCACACACACACATATAAATCTATCGGGTGAATTTGCATTTGCAGATTTGTAATTGCGGATACATTCTATTTTGTTCAGAAAGCATACAATTTGTAGACAATGTGGCGTTTTATACATTCCTACTTTGGAAATAAAACCAGTCTGACTCCAAGTTAATGCGCAGCCAGATTCTAAACAAGGCCTCACACTTAAAGTGCATTGTCTGACCTGAGATATCACCCCTGGTACACTGATAAAATGTCTAGTTATCTCAGGTTAGTGACTTGAAAGAAATTCTGGGATTTGCATATTAATCGATTGAAACCTGCATCTCCTTTATAACATATTAAAGATTTAACATCCATCTTAGGTTTGCATCAGTTCTATGACCCTTTGAGCTTTTACTTATAAATTCTGTGTCTGATGCCACCTCTCTCACTAACACTTGAAGAAGGAGCAAGTCTCTGAAAGCTTGTGTTTTCAAATAAACTTTTTGGACTGTCACCTAATGTCGTGTGGTTTTGATGTAGTCTGGGAGAAGCATAAAAACAAGTCCTATGTTGCCGCTGCGCTCATAAGATGCATCAGTTTAAAAGTTTGGTTTTAGCCTACAATGATAATTGCTGATTAAAATGATTTTAAAATATTTAGTGACAAAACGAAGGCCGGCATTTTTATCAGCCAATTGCTGATTAAGAACAATTTTTCTGGTGAAATCTATGTATCTCAAAGCATACACTTCCAATGAAGAATTGGACTGCACTGACTCTCAGGCTGGCACATATTGTGATAACTCAGGAACTGACGAAGAGGCCTTATGGATTCTCAGGTGGACTACTGCAAAAGGATCAGTTGCAAAAGAATATCCTGTATAGAATTTAATAAGAGCTGGCTCCCGCTGATGGAACAGGAGGTGGATTGTCATTTCTGTTAACGCATCAGGAATTTTAATGCTTACAGTTACAAGGCCTATTTTAGTTAGAGAGTGGGCAGTGTCCTATATGTAAACATGTGGCAATGGATTGCCCTCAGCAACCTGGGCCCTCATCAGCTGTCGATATCAGGGTCACAACAAGTTCAAAAGAATGGAGCTAGCCGTTTAATCAGCCTACCTCAGCACTCAGTACAGCCCGGGGCCACCTGTGATTAGAGACAGATGGCCTGTCTCTATCCTATGGTTCACCCTAGCCCCTCACCTTGGAACGAAGGTAGTACCATATGGGAACTTACTCTGCAGCTGGGTGTGGTTAGCTGGGACATGTCCAACCTCTGCACACCTGCCTTAGGAGTGAAGGTCCAGGCCATTTAGTGTCATGCTGCGAGAAACAACTGCACTTCCATTAATACAGGCCATTCGGTTTTCCGGTCCTTGTGGAATTTGCAGCATGTCACTCACTTATTATTTAGTGTGTGATTAAATTATTTAAATGATTAGCCTTTGCACTATTGTGGAATTTTGATGAGCAGTAGAACTAGCAAGTCCCTGTACGATCAGACCCTACTTCACTAAAACACATCTAAATCTAAAATTTCTCTATGTTTCATTGAGTTCTTTCTTCCTTCAGCAAATCCTTAGGATATACATGACTACAGAAGAAACTCATTTAAAGCCACTTTTTTTTTAGGATTTCCCCAATACACAGACCGAGTTGAAGAAATCATAGACGTGGAGGAGATGCTGGGGCCTAGTTTTTATGTGGTTACATACCACCTGTATAAGGTACTTGGGAAATGTAGCAATGTGGACTGATAAGCAGCCATACCATACAGCTGATGGAGCTAGTACTATTATGTAGGACAGGTAAAAATGTTGGTTTGTTATCTGTTTGTTAGAGGTATGGTTGATGCATTGCCTGAGGAGGCCACATCGGGAACAACTTGATCCACTGTATAGTCTGCTTGCGATGTGGTGTCCTCTACATTGGTGAGACCAAACATCGACTCTGAGACCATTTTGTAGAGCATCTGCACTCTGTACGCGATAAATGATAACACCTTCCGGTGACCAACCATTTCAACTCCCCCTCCCATTCCCTGGGTGACATGCCCTGCCTGGGCCTCCTCCAGTGTCACAATGACACCACCCGCAAACTGGAGGACCGGCACCTCATATTCCACCTCGGGAGCCTACAGCCCAATGGCCTAAACATGGAATGCACCAGTTTTAAAATCTGTCCACCCCCCCGGCCTCATCCCATGTCCAACCTTCCTTCTCATCCCCGCCTCCTTGACCTGACACAACCTGTCCATCTTGTCTCCCACCTATCCGTCCCTCCCACCTCACTGACCAATCCCTACCACTGCCTACCTGCACTCACCTATCACTATCCCACCTACCTTCCACAGCCCCAACCCCCCATTTACTTCTGAGCTCCCTCCACCCCTCCCCCTTTTCTGAAGCAGGGTCCCAACCCAAAACGTCAACTTTCCTGTTCCTCTGATGCTGCCTGGCCTGCTGTGTTCATCCAGCTCCACACTATGTTGTCTCTGACTCCAGCATCTGCAGTTCTTGCTATCCCTAACATTAATATCATATTTTTGAAACAAAATTATTCTCAGGAGATAGCCATTACTAATACAACCAGAATAACTCATTACTGGTTGCTCTTGAGGAGGGGTTTAAAGGGCTTTTAACTTTGATTACTGCTGCCCTTATAATGAAGGTGCTCCCCACAATGACCTTAGGTGTAGAATTAGGATTTTGCCTAATTCCATGGAATTCTGGATCTCGCACTTGTGTGTTTTAGCTCCCCAAGTCCAGTAAAAATTTATAATGTTTATTCTTACTCTTTCCCTGATGTTAATGGGTCATCCAGCCAGAGTGAGTACAGGACATTTGGACGGGGAAAAATGTTTTCAGGAAATCTGCCAAATTTTCCATCCATTGAAATAAATGGAAGGAAAATCAGAAGAGTTATTTTGATCTCAGAAGCATTGAACACTTTAAAATAAATGAGTTAATAATTCCACCAAAATGACAAAGCAATGAATTATAGAAAGAGATGCACGTGTCCCATGGGACCATTGACATGTCGAGGTCCATGTTATTTAACATAAATACATTGACTTATAAACTCATGACTCACATTTTGGAGCAAGCCATCTGGCCCCTTGAGCCTGCTTCACCATTTGTTAAGTTCATGGCTGGTCTCATTTGAGCCTTAACTTCAATTTCCTGCATACCCTATAATCTTTGATTCCCTTGTCAATCAAGATTCTATCTAACTTAGCTTTAAAAATGCTCAAAGAACCTGCCTTCACCACTCTACGGAAAAGAATTCCACAGACCAACAGCCCACTAACAAAAAGTATTTGTAGATATTTCCTCCACACCTATATACATTAGATGTTGCTATCATAGGGATGATATATTGTCAGTGATAATTGTGAACTACACTGCTACACCTCACTGGGATAACAGTCTGGATACCAACCTATTCCTGGGTCATTTCAAAGGCTTTTTTTATTCACTTTTGGCATGTGGGCTTCGCTGGCTGGCCAGCAATTATTGCCTGTCCCTGTTTGTCCTTGAGAAGGTGGTGTTGAGCTGCCATCTTGAATTGCTTCATTCCTCCTGCTGTGGATTGACGCTCAATGCCATTAGGGAGGGAATTCTGGGATTTTGAGCCAGCAGCTGTGAAGGAACAGCAATATATTTCCAAGTCAGGATGGTGAGTACTTGGAGGGGGCTTGCGGATGGTGGCGTTTCCATGTACCTGCTGTCCTTGTCCTTCTAGATGGAAGTGGTTGTGGATTTGGAAGGTGCTGTCTCAGGATTTGGATGAAATTTGCAGTGCATCTTATAGATAATACATACTGCTACTATTGAGCGTCAGTGGTGGAGGGAGTGGACACTTGTGGTTGTGGTGTTAAACAAGCGGGCTGCTTTGTCCTGGATGGTGTTAAGCTTCTTGAGTGTTGTTGGAGCTGCCCCCATCCAGGCAAGAGGGGAATATCCTATCACATTTCTGACTTGTGCATTGTAGATGGTGGACAAGCTCTGGGGAGTCAGGAGGTGAGTTGCTTGCCGTAGCATTCCTAGACTCTGACTTGCTCTTGTAGCGACAGTGTTTATTTGGAGAGTCCAGTTGGGATTCTGCTTAATGGTACCCCTGAGGATGTTGATACTTGGGGATTCAGTGATGGTAACACCATTGAATATCAAGGCATGATTGTTAGTTTGTGTCTTATTACAGATGGTCGTTGCTTAGCATTGGTGTGACACAAATGTTAAAGACATAACCGTACAAGTTAAATTCTAACCCCCTTATAAACTCCCCTCTGCAGACGCACTTTCAGACATAGACACAGACAGTAAAAAACATTGGTGTTATGGGTGGAGGGAAAGACTGGGAAACAAGGTCAGTAGACCCTCTCCACAGGGTTTATTGAGATAAACCCTGAACCAATCTTAAATGTACAATTCCTAATTTTAAAATAGATTCACTCATAAAAGGAAGCTCCTGTTCCACATTCACCTTTTCAAGACATCTCAGAACTAATATGTTTCAATCAAATCATCTCTTATTCTTCGAAGCTCCAGTAAATACAAGAGTAGCATGTCAAAAATTTCATCAGAAGGCAACCTGCTTATTCGAAGCCAGGTGAACCTTGTTTGAATTGCTTCTAAAGAGGTTCTTTAAGGTAACTGTGCACAGTACCTCAGATGGAGACTCACTAATGTCTTTTATAACTGAAGCTAGCGGTTTAGAATTAAAGTTAAGGAGTTGCCTATTTAAAACAGAAATAAGATAAATATTTTCTCACAAGAGTTAAGAGTCTTTGAAAATTTCTTCCTTGAAAAGGTAATGGAATGAGGGTCTTTGAATATTTTCAGGGAAGAGCTTATTGGAAAGCAAAAGGGTGCACAGTTATCAGCAATTAGCAGGAATATGGATCTGACAGTTATCAGTGATAAGGAGGAATATCGATTAGACAGTTATCAGTGATAAGGGGGATATGGATTGGACAGTTCTCAGTGATACGGAGGAATATCGTTTGAACAGTTATCGGAGATAAGGGCGAATATGGATTGGACAGTTATCAGTGATATGGGCGAATATGGATTGGACAGTTATCAGTGATATTGGGGAATATGGATTGGACAGTTCTCAATGATATGGAGGAATATCGATTGAACAGTTATCGGTGATAAGGGCGAATATGGATTGGACAGTTATCGGTGATCTGGGGGAATATAGATTGTCAGTTACCAGTGATAAGGGAGAATATGTATTCGACAGTTATCAGTGATAAGAGGGAATATGAATTGGACACATATAAGTGATATGGGGGAATATGGATTGCACAGTTATCAGTGATATGGAAGAATATGGATTGGACAGTTATCAGTGAAAAGGAGGTATATGGATTGGACAGTTATCAGTGATATGGGGGAATATGGATTTGACAGCTATCAGTGATATTGGGGAATATGGATTGGACAGTTATCAGTGATATGGGGGAATATGGATTGGACAGTTATCAGTGATATGGAGAAATATGGATTGGACAGTATTAAGTGATATGGGGGAATATGGATTGGACAGTTATCAGTGAAATGGAGGAATATGGATTGGACATTTATCAGTGATATGGAGGAATATGGATTGGACATTTATCAGTGATAAGAGGGAATATAGGTTGGACAGTTATCAGTGATATGGGGGAATATGGATTGGACATTTATCAGTGATAAGGAGGAATATGGATTGGAAGTTACCAGTGATATGGGTGAATAAGGATTGGACAGTTATCACTGATAAGGGGGAGTATGGATTGGACAGTGATCAGTGATTAGGTGTAATATAGATTGAACAGTTGTCAGTGATATGGGGGAATATGGATTGGACAGTTATCAGTGATATGGGGGAATATGCATTGGACAGTTATCAGTGATAAGGGGGAGTATGGATTGGACAGTTATCAGCGATATGGAAGAATATAGATTGGACAGTTAGCAGTAATAGGGTGGAATATGGATTGGACAGTTATCAGTGATATGGAGTAATATGGATTGGACAGTTATCAGTGATAATGGGGAATATGGGTTGGACAGTTATCAGTGATATGGGGGAATATGGATTGGACAGTTTTTAGTGATGAGGGGGAATATGGATTGGACAGTTATCAGTGATATGGGGCAATATGGTTTGGACAGTTATCAGTGATATAGGGGAGTATGGATTGAACAGTTATCAGTGATTTGGGGGAATATGGATTGGACAGTTATCAGTGATATGGAGGAATATGGGTTGGACAGTTATCAGTGATA
>JAHRHZ010000270.1:933253-988524 GCA_024137785.1 Ginglymostoma cirratum | reverse complement strand
TATCAGTGATAAGGGGGACTATGGATTGGACCGTTATCAGTGATATGAGTAAATATCGATTGAATAGTTATCAGTGATCTGGGACAATATGAATTGGTCAGTTATCAGTGATAAGGGGGAATATGGTTTGGACAGTTTTCAGCGATAAGGGGGAATATGGATTGGAAGACAATCTTCAGAAATGGAGAGTGAAGCTATAGCTGGACCTAGAGAATGAAGAGAAGCTGAAGCTAATAGATCCCACCTCCTCTTGTGTAACTTGGAATGGAAGAGATAAAGAACTAGCAGTTTGAAATGCACATACCCTTATCGAAACAAAATCCAAATCTGCACCTGTCACTGTCCGATTGCGGGAATCCCTATTGGCTTTCAGTAAGGTGCCAATCTCTCTATTTGTGGAAACAAGGTCACAGTCCTCCCCTGCTCAATCTGTGACCTCCTCTTCAAAAGTCAATGGGATGGGAATACCTTGCACCACATAGACCTTCCGCCACCCCTGTTGGTATGGGAGCTTTCCCTCCTTTAGTGGGTAATGTAGTTCCGAAGACAATGAGAAAGAGCTGAGAGCTGTATGATCCTGTGAAAAAACACAACAACCTCTGTACTGAAGTGACATTCACCTCAGGTACAGCACTGAACTTAGGCTGCACAATTAAAGCTTCATTCCAGTCCTGAGGTCTATTTTCTTGTGGTTGATCTAAACCTCTGACATCAGCTACTGATTCTTCAGGAAAAATATACTTTAGTTCAACTGGAATAGCCTGGATTTCAGGAAAAAAATGAGTAAATTCCCACAAGTTCCATTGTTTATGTTGGTGACATGTTCCTTGTTAAGAAATACAAATGTGAAATGTTTAAGTATCACTGCTCCTGACAAATTAAAATTATCTACTTATAATTTTATGCAAATTGAAAGTTACTTTGCTAACAGACCTGAATAAAAAGTTTCTTCCTCACTATGCCATTCAATCACTTCTTTCCTTCCTTCAAACACAGATGCACGTTATGGAGAGGTGAGAACCTAGTGGTGTTATCACTGCACTGTTAATCCAGAAATCCAGGTAAATTTCTGGAACATGGATTTGAATCCTGCCGTGGTGGATAAAGTAATTTAAATTCAATTAAAACCTGAAATTAAGAGCCTAATGGTGACCATGAATCTATTGTTGGGAAAAACCCATCAGGTTCACCAATGCCCTTGAGGAAAGGAAACTGCCAGCCCTACATGTGACTGCAGACTCACAGTAATGTAGTTTACTCTTAACTGTTTCCCGGACAATCAGGGATGGGAAATAAATGCTGTTTGAGCCAGCGAAATCCTCATTCTGTGATAGTTATTTTTTAAAAATTGATCTACTGCAAATTTTCTGGGCTTCATTTGACCCTTGCTATTATGAGCCTGCATATTCTTCTGTTAAGATATGTCAAATTGGACTTTGTGAAATTAAAATCTCAGCTAGTGTTTAAATGCAGCACATTGTGAAAACATTCTGTTATAGATTGGATAATGTTTATGTGCATCAATTAAAATATGTCAACTCAGTGTTGATAGGAGCAGTTTGTTTTTCTCTGGTTGGGGAGTAATGCTTACTTAAAGAAAGAAATGTCAGAACTTGGCACAGACCTGCTCCTAAACCCAATTGAGGAGGCTGGTACAGGGGAAAACGTAACCCATTTGACTTTCCAGAAGTAATAAATTTCTGCAACAGTAAAGGTAATTCACTGTCAGAGGTCACCTTCTCTGGTCTGAGATAGGAAGCAAATGAGAAAGGAAATGATATTGGTTGTGTGGGTCTGGGAAATATTAATGATGCTCCATTACCTTAACGTATCCCGATATTTACAAACATACATATTAGGAACAGGAGGAGACCATTCAGTCCATTGAGCGATATCCATCCGCATTCAATCACATCATTGCTACTGTGATTGTACCCTCTTTCTGTTGTCACCGCTATCTTATTGGAAACTCGATCTGAATGTAACTTTGCTACTTGCTCATTTTAAGGAAACAAGAGCAATTTGCTGACACTTCTATTTCCAGTGTGGAAAGCACCAAAGACAAAACTCAATCGTTTCTTCACCTGTAATGCATCGAAACTCCAGACTAATGAAACAGATTGGCACAAAAGTAGTTCATGTAACTTAAGTCCCAAATTTGTTGGAGTAAGGCATCTCACAGTGAGTGGTGTGAAATGGATCTTGTTCCCCACTCTTTGGGTCCAATTAACTTTGTATCACATGTTGCTAGAAGCGCAAGTTGATCATGGAGAGAAGCCAATGGAGCATTTAGGTCGTTCATAAGCAACAGAACCGATCATCACTCTCCTTAAGAGATATTAGGAACTGCAGATGCTGGAGAACCTGAGATAACAAGGTGTAGAGCTGGATGAACACAGCAGGCCAAGCAGCATCAGAGGAGCAGGAAGGCTCACGTTTCGGGTCTAGACCCTTTTTCAGAAAAGGGCATTTTCTGAAGAAGGAGCTAGGCCCGAAACATCAGCCTTCCTGCTCCTCTGATGCTGCTTGGCCTGCTGTGTTCAACCAGCTCTACACTTTGTTATCTGATCACTCTCCTTAATTATACTTGAGGATAGAGAAAGAAACATATTGAATGTCAGAGAAGGAAAAAGATGGATTCGAGTCAGCTTAAGTACAGAAGGAGGAAATGAGGGAAGAGATTTGATTGTGAGAGAAGAAGGAAGCACAATGTCTGCCCTAACTTACTAAGGAAAATTTACTGTGTACGTCCAGTTTAATTAGCAATTTCTCGGCACTCATCAGGACTGGACTCAAAGTCCAGTTTTTGCAAGATTACCTGTGGAGTGGCACAAGTAAGTCAGCTATTTATGGCATTTTGCAACTCTTGCCACATTGCTTCCTCTCATAAATTGCTGAATCTTTTACACATTAATAATAATAATGTGTGACATAGCTTGTGACTACTTTTTCCAGTTCTTCCTTGTTCAATATTTCTTCAATAGTTATTTGCCAGTCTCGATAAAAACAATTCCCACTGCCCTGATTTTCTCCCTAACCTTTATCTTTTGCAAATATTGATCCAAATTTCCCATTAATGATGTGATGACCTCACAATTGTTTCTTGCAGCATTGCATTCTGTGTTCCAGTAATTTTTCACTGAAAGAACTTTCTCTTTTTATTCTTTCATTAATAGTTATAATTAATGCTCCCTTGTCACTGTCTTACAACCAAATAAAATACTGCATTCACTTCACACTCTCAAAATGTTCCTTAGTTCAGAAAAAAACTTTTGCTTCGTTCTTTCTGCTTGCGTGGAAGTATCCTAAGTTTCTTACAGTAATCATACTTTCTCATCCCAAACACCAAACTTGTAAATCATTGCAATGAAATCTCAATGGCTTTAGTATCTTTTCATTGTTGGTGTGCACACAATGTTCTTCATCTGTATCCAAACCAATATACTGTATAGATTTATTACAATACTTAATTCTCCCACAGAATGTCCAATTTATAACACTCAATATTATTTGTACTTTATTTGTAGATTTATTCAACTATCTTCATAATTTCAAGCACATTTGGGAAACATTTGGACTGGGTGCCTCTCTCTGTATGCTATGTGTCCAGACATCAGCATTCCCATCTATGGTACTAGGGTATCTCCCTGCACTCAATAATGAGAATGTTATCTTAGTTAGAAAATGCAACATTCTGGTCTTGATGTCAAGAAGGGTCTCGGTGAACACCTTAACCAATTTTCCTCAATTTCTCACTACAACCCACATTGTTCAAGGTCTGAGAAGATTCTGTCCATGGTAATACACCTCCTACATTAATATCATGTATAACCTATGATGTTTTCTTTTGCCTGGCCTATTCACAGAAATTGATTCACGGATCTGCAATAGCTTTTGTAAGTCAGTCAACCTAACAGCTTTCTGGAAGATAGCACAACACTTCATATAACTGTTTAATCTGTTCCAATTTGTCAACTTTAGAATTTTCAATTCCTGATTCATTTTCTAATTATTCTGATGTTTTAGTTTTACTTCACATGTCTTTCACAATGTGAAAATACTTCTGTCCTGACAATCTTCCTTGTCATAACCAAATCTGCCTTTAGGTTGTCCGCAACTAAGACACTGTGAAAAGTTGTGGTCATTAGGGTGGGTGCTTCCAATAGCACGGACTTTGGAGATTGAGTAGTTGTTTGGAAATTTTTGCTGATGATGTTAGCTGAAAGAGATTTGTCCAGTTGACGTTACACATTTTCAGCTATCAGATGAAGACACTGTTTCTTTTCATCTGGATGCATAGGTGAGTCCAATGGAAGTTCTCAGATTTATCCCTTCACGGCACACTTTAACACAATGTAACTCAATTCCCCCAAGGTAGCACACTGCCATGCCAGCATTCTAACTTATAGACACTAGAGGTTGCAATTGATTTTTAAATGGCTTTTTTGGTGTTCCTGGAGGGCAAAACACAAACATGTCCCTCACCCAGAACTGCCTTTCTTTCAGCTCATATCATGTCCTCAGTCTGGGACGCAGACCACATGAGCGGGTTTTCTGCTGAGAAGAGGTAATCAGTCCCTCATTGTCTTTGTAGGGAGACAGTTCTGATTCTTTCTGAATGGCATCTCTCCCTTTGAAGTATTGCTGACTGAAGTTCTTTTTTATACGTGGAACATTCTGCAGTTCCTCTCAGGATTGAGTGTAATCCCGTAGCGATGTTCCAGACTGCCACTGAATTTACATCCTCTGCCACCTTTTGGCTTGTAGGTTCTTTGAAAAAAAACTTAGTACTTACAAATTCAACATCTTCATAAGTATTTTAGGGTTACGATCCATTGTCATGACAAAATGGAAGTAAAGTAATTTTGATACCCTGCATCCGAGGTTGGTACTAATGTTTTCTCCAGGCAATGAGTTGATGGCAGTGGATCAGCCACACATTTTACATCCCACCCCAAGAGGGAGGAAAAGGGCAGCTAGCACACTCAGTCCAATTTGCAGGAAGAAATAAAACCAATCCTTTTGTTATTGGAAGAGTTGCAATTCATGGACAAAACATTAACTTGATTTAAGAAGATCACAAGGTGTAGAGCTGGATGAACACAGCAGGCCAAGCAGAATCAGAGGAGCAGGAAAGCTGACGATTCGGGCCTAGACCCTTCTTCAGAAGTAACTTGATTTAAAGTTTACTTTTCATTGCTGTCAATTTAATTTCTTTTTGATGACTTCTACATGTTGAAACATAACACCTATTTAAGAATTGTTACTGCAAAAACTTCCTGAACAGGCCATTGACTAATACTTTAAAATTACATACATGATGGAATCCAATGAAAATATAGAGATCACTAAGCTAACACCTATTCAGTGTATTTTTATATTTGATTTTCAACTGTATGAGAATCTGATGCCAGCATTTAACAAGATAAGGCATGCTTTGAATTTATGTTCTGACAAATGAAGAATAAATCCTACTGTGTCCAGTGCTGCCTGGGAGTTGTAGAGATGGAGTTTCAGACTGATATGCAGATACGTTCTAAAGGGAACAGTGTGCTAACCAAATGGCAGCCAGTAAAAATATCATGGCAGATTACTTCAATCATCAGTGATTAACTTACCATAGTACAGCCTTGAAGACATTAGAAAAGACTTACAGTCAGATTCTCTTGGCCTCGTCTGACCCATTGGCCAGTGTAATATAATGGATGCCACACCAGCAGATCTCTTTGTAGAGTTAATCAGGTCTTTTGCAGGATCCCTGATTAACATTTTCCATTCTAGTCTTTGAAACTCAACCAAAACTATTGGCCAATAACACATGTCAACTATAAGTTAAATAGCTGGAAACATTCATGAAGGCACTTTAGTTCCATGATGCTCAAATGTTGCATTCAAATGAGCCACATTTGTGGGTTATCGTTGCTGCACAATGTTCAGGAAGATCAAGGTATATACTCTGGATGGTGATTGTCAATGTCCATCACCAAGAGTGGCTCAATAACACCTCCACTCACTGAGATGGCCAAAGAAGATCATAGCTGCTAGACCAGGGCTGTAGCAGATGGTGAGTGAACCAACAAGAGGGAAAATGCTACTTAACCTCATCAGGACTAACACCAGCCATGCCTAAAAATGAGGTGTCAACCTGGTGAAGCTATACACAGGATTATTTGCTTGCCAAACAGTAGAAACAAATTGTGATAGACAGAGCCCTGAGATCATCCTGGTGGGGGATGGACATGTAAAGGGATTGCACATCCATGATGAAGAAGACGTGGCTGGAGCCTGCAAACTGGAAATTCCAAAAGTGGCATAAAGTGTCAGAAGAGTTGCAGATGTAAGTGGGCATAGACTGGACCAGGGGAAAAAAGGCCTAGTCAAGATAGGAAGAGATCAGTTCTGTGGGCAGGAGCAGACAGAAACAATGAGCCCCCCCAGGCAGTCCTGTTTGTGGATTTCAGAAGGAGGTAGAAGTGAGTTATGTGGGGCTGGGGATCTATCCGATTGGAGGCAGTCAGGGGGAGATTGCCAGATGAAATGAGGTTAGTGACCATGGTTGATACAATGGCCTGATGTTCCATGGTGGGGTCAAGCTCAGCGCAAGCTGGAAGAACAACACCTCTTTTTTCACTTGGGGACCCTACAGCCTTCTGGACTCAATATCGAGTTCAATAATTTTAGGTCCTAAACTCGCCCATGTCCTAGCCCCCTACCACACACACCAGGCCTTGTTAATACATAGCTTGCCACTACACACTACCTATTGTTAGCCACTAACAGTCTCCATTAACAGCTATTCGTCTTCCTAGCTGGATCATTATCAACTCTTTTGTCTATCCAACTGTTCTTCTCCTTCTTTGTGCTCTGTCCCCACTTATCATTTACTCTTTGCCCCCTACCCCACCCTATTTTCACCATATAAACTGACATTTTTCTAGCTACTGGCACTTCCGAGGAAGGGTCACCAGATGTTAACTTAGACTTTATTTCACAGTTGCTGCCAGACCTGCTGAGCTTTCCCAGCAACTTCTCTTTTTGTTCTTCTTTCTCTTTGGACTCTATCCCCACCTCTCGTTAGTCCCTAACCCCTCCTCTCACCCTATCTTCCACGTAAGAGCTGATATCTTCCTAGCTGCCATCAGTTCTGAGGAAGACCCAAAACATTTAACTCTGATTTCTCCTCACAGAAGTTGCCATTACAAAGGTGGAAGACCCTAGCTGTTTCTAGGGGAGATTAACAAATAGCTTCAATGATCTTTTTGAAAATGCTAATCAATATCAAAGATTGGAGGAAAAGATAAATGAACTCTACAACAGAAGTCACGTAGATTTAAAAGAAATTAAACTTCGTGCTCTTGAACAAAGGCAGGCAGGTGAGTTTTTGTAGAAAATTTCTAAGCATGTAAAAATCAATGACTTGATTTTCACACTAGTATTTCATACTATGCGGAATAATCCATGTTTTCACCATTGGATACTGAATTCACTTCTAATAGGATGCTGCAGTCTCAGGTGTTTTCAGATAAGATGTGAAGACGAGGATTTCCCTGTTCAACTTGATATTATAGATTTCATGGCATTATTTGAAGAACAAGAGTCCTAGTTAAAATCTCTAATACCACTAAAACTGATTTATCCAGTTATTCTGAGATAACAAGGTGTGGAGCTGGATGAACACAGCAGGCCAAGCAGCATCAGAGGAGCAGGAAAGCTGATGTTTCGGGTCTAGACCCTTCTTCAGAAAATCTATCCAGTTATTCGTTTTCTTTACTGTTCAGAGAGCGGTATATCCTGACTGGTATGAGGCAACTTAACGGTGACCAACATCTAAAAAAAATTCTTTGGAAATCAGAGAAATGTGATAAAATGCAATTTAAATCCAAATTGTTTCTATGCTTTTCAAAGGAACCTTTTACAGTTACATGCATTCTAACTGATTGCATAACAGAGCGTTTTGAAAAGAACCTCCTAATGTACTGAGCTGCATTTTATCTCTTTTGATGAGTAAATGCTGAAAAGTGCCTTGAACTCTTAACCGTGTTTAAAAGTCATAGTAAATTAGAGCTGCAGCCAAATGTATGGTTCTGTGAGTAAACCATGCGCAGTGCTGGGGCTTCTGATTGTCCAATGATTTTGTCTCTTTTTGCTGATTTGTGCTATTTGCTGCCATGGACAAAATGCCGTTGCAGGGCAATACTAGGATCTCTTGTACCAGGTGGAAGTCTTGCAGAGCATTTCCCAGTTGACTATGCAAAACGCATTCTGGTAAAAGCAAAGAAGTAAGCAGTAATCGTGTACAATACGCTTGTATTGTTGAGTTCGATGAAAAAGACATTTTGTTAAAACATGGTATGTTAAAGCACTCTAATTTTGAGAGTTCATTCTGGTATGTTTCAGGCTAATACTTAAAAAATTGCTGAGGATTACATCAAGCAGCCCCTGATCTGCCAGGGTGAATTGCTTAAGGAAAGAGTCCAATACCAGTAAAATTTGTTAGTCTCGATGTCAGGATACTAATACTGTCATGCATGATGAGGTTATAGCTGACAAGGATCCAGTTTACATTTGTATATATTCTTGGGAGAAATATTTGTTGGTAATAAAGCTGTAGTGTTTGCGATAGGAGGGGGAGCAAGATGGGTTGGATAGAACAGGACAGAGATTAACCTTCACTTTTGCCAACAATCTCACTCACCATGCTTGGGGAATGGGAGAGTTGATGTTAATATTCCTGGCAGCATTGGGTGCTACTGTGGACATAATGGAAAATGCTGAGAGGTACAGAGACTAAAACTTGATTACAATGGGTTGATAGGAGAGAAGGATGAGAATTTATGATGAACTGTTAGCAAAATCAAGAACTTGTACACAGAAGAATGAAATGAAAGGTTGCTGAGGTGGGGAGAAGGAACTGTGAAATGTCAATAATGGAGATAACAGCAGTTGAATCAGTCAAGTGGAAGTAAGTGTATGTATAAAAAATGGGCATAAAGCTTGATAGGCTGCAACTGTTCACATTGAACATTCAGGATCACTTGAATACATTTTCTGAAAACTAGTGCTTTCCATTTCATTCTTGCATATTTTCGGGTGCGTGGGTTTCCTCCGGGTGCTCCGGTTTCCTCCCACAGTTCAAAGACCTGCAGATTAGGTGGATTGGCCATGCTAAATTGCCCGTTGTCTCCATGGACATGTAGATTAGGTGGGTTACAAGGGGACGGGTCTGGGTGGGATGCTCTGAGGTTCGATGTGGACTTGTTGGGCTGAAGGGCCTGTTTCCACACTGTAAGGACTCTTAAAAAAAACTAATAATTCTGATATGGAACACTTCTACAGATTTACCTAGCTTGATTCTAATGCTCTGAAGATCTTACTAAATTGAAGCACCCAAAATATGCCAGAACCAAATCATTTATGGTTCTGCAAGTAAAAGAATCATCCAAGAGGCAACTTGTAGATGGACAGAGAAGTTTGCACTAACATCAACATAACACCGAGTTTTGCTGAACCGTCAGCACTGACCTTTATATCCAAGAGATGAAACAATATTTAGGATTATGGTTGGCATGAACTGGTTGGACTGAAAGGTCTGTTTCCATACTGTATGACTTTCTATGACCTGCTGAGCTTTTTCAGCAATTTGTGTTTTTGTTTCTGATTTACAGCATCCACAGTTCTTTGGCTCTTATAACTGGGATCCATGTCCTCTCTCCCTTCCGTCCACCCCAGTGAGACAGTCTGCCCTTTCAAGTCTGGCAGTTAGGCACACCCTTATTCTCTCATTCTCACATTCCGATCACTTAATCTGAACTGATATGACACCAGGTTATAGTCCAACATGTTTATTTGAAATCACAAGCTTTCAGAGTGTAGCCCCTTTGTCAGGTGAACTGAGTGAGAAGCACACAGAACACAGAACTTATAGGCAGAGAGATCAAAGGCAGAGAGATCAAATGTGTAGAGCATCAGATAGTAAGTCTCTGCAGGTGATTAAAAGTGTTAGATAATGTGAGTAAAGTGTCAACAGCTGAATAACAAATGAAGGGATGACCCTTAATCCGACTAAATGAGGCAGAGAGATAGTTACAAAAAATTAAAAATAAGGTGGTACTGGAGACAAACCAAATAACTGGAATAAAATGATAGGTGTAAGCATCGTATGCTGAGGGTCTAACCAAAATAGTAAGTAATCCAAAACTGTACAAACCAATTAAGGGAGAGAGATCGCAACAATTTATCAAAGTGATGGTGTCACAACAAGACAGCAAGGAAGGTTTTACACAGACAGAACAGTGTGGTGGAATCACATGTAGCATGACAATGAACCCAAGATCACGGTTGAGACTGTCTTCATGGGTGCAGAACTTGGCTATCAGTTTCTGCTCGGCGATTCTGCGTTGGTGTTTCTCAAAGGCTGCCTTGGAGGACGTTTATCTGAAAATTGGAAGCTGAATGTCCTTGACCACTGAAGTGTTCCACAACTGGGAGGGACAACACAAACGCAACTCAATGCCATCCATGCTGTCAAGAACAACTGCAACATTGTCATCAAACCAGCAGACAGAGGAGGAACCATTGTCATACAGAATAGAATAGACTCTTGTAAAGAAGCATACCAACAAATGAACAACCAGGGAGACTACAGCCAACTACCTGCTGATCTGACCAAAGAACACACCCGTCAACTCAACAGACTGATCAAGGCCTTTGATCCAGACTCTCAGAGTACCCTACCCACTCTCATCCCGTGTACTTTTCGCATAGGAAATTTCTACTGCCTTCTGAAGATACACAATGCCAACTTACCTCGATGTCCCACCGTATCAGGCAATGGTTCTCTGTGTGAGAACCTCTCTGGCTATGTCAAGGGCATCTTGAAACACATTGTACAAGAAAACGCCAGCTTCTGTTGTGGCACTACAGATTTCTTACAGAAACTCAACCCCCAGAGACCAGTCGAACCAGGAACATTCCTTGTCACAATGGATGTTTATACAGTCTATGCCAGCATCCCCCATGACAACGGCATCACTGCAACAGCCTCAGTACTCAATACCAACAACTGTCAATTTCTAGGTTCCATCCTACAACTCATCCTTGATCACAACTTCTTCACCTTCAACTACCAGTTCTTTATCCAGGCACACAGAACAGCCATGGGGAGTAGATTTGTACCCCAATATGCCAGCATTTTCACACATAGGTTCAAACAAGACTTCCTCACTGTGCAGGACCTCTGACCAACGCTATATACCAGATATATCGATGGCATTTTTTTTCCTTTGGCCTCATGATGAGGGATCACTGAAACGACTACATAGTGATATCAACAAGCTTCATCCCACCATCAGACTTACCATGGACTACTCTATAGAATCATTCTCATTCTTGGACACACGCATCACCATCAGGGACAGACACCTCAGTACCTCACTCGACCGCAAGCCCATGGATAGCCCCATGACACTGCACTTGTCTAGCTTCCACCCAAGACATATTAAAGAAGCCATCCCCTATGGACAAACCCTGCGCGTACACAGATGAGGAGGAACGTGACAGACACCTAAAAATTTTGAAGGACGTTCTCACAAGAATGGGGTACAGTACTCAACTCATTGATCACCAATTCCAATGAGCCACAGCAAGAAACCATAACAACCTCCTTAGAAGACAGACATGGGATATGACTGATAGAGTACCCTTTGTCATCCAATACTTCCCCAGAGCAGAAAGACTACGCCATGTTCTTCGCTGCCTTCAATGTGTCATTGATGACAACAAACAACTCACCAAGATCAACCCTACGCGTCCAAATCTCACCTTCAAACCACTGCCAAACCTTAAACTGACCACCGTTCACAGCAACCTCCCCAGGCTTCAGGACAACATCGACCACAACATGGTAACCTCTGCAAGAAATGTCAGATCATCGACATGGACGCTACCACCACACGTGGGAGCACCACCCACCACATACACTGCAGATACTCATGTGACTCGGCTAATGTTGCCTATCTCATACGCTGCAGGCAAGGATGCTGTGAGGCATGGTACATATTTCAAAGATTTTATAGAATTACTTGAAATCAAGTTTAGTAATGTTCTATACAAACAAAATTGCATTCCCCAAATACTGAAAAGCCATGATTTATCTTGTATCCCTCGACTATCCCAGGATCTTCCTTATGAGACACCACAAATAACAAATTTCAATTTTTCACATTATTTGCAAACTGTGCTTACCCTAGTTGCTAACTTACTGTTAGGGAACAAAGTGCACTTAAGGAATTTTTGCTTCTTGCAGAAGTATTTTGAAGTTACCATGTATTACGTTAGATACAGCAGTGAAAAACTTATTTAATTTCAAGGCATCAAAAATCCTTAAGACCAACAGAAATAGGAACAGAAATAGGCCTCTCAGCCCCTTGGGCTTGCTCTGCTATTCAATAGGATCATGGCTGATCTGATACTCTTCACATCCTGCCCTTTCCCCGTAACCCCTTGATTCCCCTCCTGATTAAGAATCTATCTCTCACAGCCTTAACTTTACACAACAACACTGCCCCCACAGCTCTTTGTGGCAAGGAGTTCTAAAAACTCTTAACCCTCAGAGAAGAAATTCCTCCTCATCTCAGTCTTAAATTGGCACCCTTTATTCTAAGACTATGCCCTTTGGTCCTAGACTCTCCCACAAGGGGAAACATCCTTTCAACATTTACCCTGTCAAACCCCTTACCAATCCAATATGTTTCAATGTGATCACGCTCATTTTTCTAAACTCCAGTGAGTAGAGTCCTAACCAATCAACAATTGCATGGAATTTAAGATTTAAAATCTTATGACATCTTCCAGCGGAACCTTAGACCTGGTAGTATGTCCTTTTCAACTTGTTCAGATATTATTGACTTGTTGATCCCTCATGAGCATTGATTGTTACTTGTGTTACTTATTTGACCCCCATGTGCTTAGGAAAATAAAGTAGCTGGTGACAAAAACCACTGCCCAACAATAATTTATGCTTCTGACATTATTGACCTTTGCTTTAGAGTTACTTTTTCCACATATGAGCTGCCTGACGAAGTGGGAGAGGTGGGCACAACATTTAAAAGGTACTTGATACATGAATGGGAAAGGTTTAGTAGCAGTATGGGCCAAATGCAGGCAGATGAGAATAAGTCAGTTCAGGAAACTTGGTCAGTATGCACTCTATGACTCTGTGTTGATCTTAGGAAAATGAAGCCAAAACATTACTTGTTAAGAGCTGTCACAGTCTCATTAAAGGTCATTCTACATAGAAATATTGAATTTTGTTACATTAGCTGATAAAGATAGGTTATTGATTTATTCCAATCAGGCCAATGATCTAGCCTTAGTAGAGTAGGGATGGAAATGTCAAAATTAATTCATTTCCACTAGTAATGTGAAATATGAGCAGCAATTTTCTTCTCACTTCTCATACCACCAAGCATCTTGGGGATTTCCCCAGATAACGACATTGCAGTCATTTCCAAATCAAATTTGGGGAACACCAAAAAGGTGCCTTGTATATGTTTAAAGGAATGGAAATGCTTGCCTTACCAAATTAAGTCAGCACAACGCATTCTCATAATACAGCATGGAGCCAAGTGAATTGAGTGTCGTGTAAACAGGGTGTCAGATGTGTGTTTGGGACAGTTTGGGAGACGGGAGGGAGGGAGGTAGTGAGGGAGATGTGGAGTTGGTGATAGTAGTGGAGGGGACTGTAGGGCCAGAAGCAAATGAGAGGGCTGTCAGAGCTGGAGGGGTTTAGGCATGTGGCTGAGGGACTGTTGTCGTGGGACTGTGAGGTGGGGAGAGGAGGAATCAAGTTGTGTTGGGAAGAGGTCGAGTCAGCAGGAGTGGGGCTATAAGATTTGATTTGGTTTGATTTGATTTCTTATTGTCACATGTACCTAAGTACGGTGAAAAATTTTGTTTTGCATGGAGTACAGGCAAATTGTAGCAGACAAATACACAAAGATCACAGGGCAATTGAACAGACCGAGATGTAAAAAGTTCAGTCTGCAAAGAAGGTGCACAAAAAGCAAGATCAACATTAGATTTGAAATGTGAGAGCTCCATTCAGCAGTCTAATAACAGCAGGGAAGAAGCTGTTCTTGAACCTGTTGGTATGTGTGTTTAAGCTTTTGTATCTCTGCCTGACAGGAAGAGTTTGGAAGAGATTATAACTCGGGTGGGAGGAGTCAGGGTCAGGGGAGGTGTGGTCAGAGTGTGTGAGCCAAGTTACTGAGGCAGAGACTGTTCAGTTTCATGGTTCTGATGGAGTTAGACTCAGCTATTAAATCATTTCACTTTTTCTGGTTATCTATTAATTTAACAGAAGTGGAACCCCCTGAATTCTCAATTCATGGATTCTTTTGGAGAGTCCAAGGCACCAGTTCGAATTTTCAATCTTCCAGGGTCTGCTGCATGGGGGATTTTGGCACGTCCTGATGTGCACTCCACTTTGCATAGCTCCAGTGGTCATCTGGCCAATTTTTTGTGTCACATCTCCAGGTCACAAAAAGTATTGTGAGTAATGTAATTTCACTTGAGTAAATGACAGTGCTTGCAGTACATGGGGTCCATGTAATGTACTTATTCAGCTGAGTGCTCATCTGCTTTTCCTCTTGTGTTTGAGGGTTTTGAATTACAGCAGCACTTTGTGCTTTTATGTAGAGTTTGTCCGTGTGCCTCATGCTGAAGCAGCCCTTATTGAGGATGTAGCAGTCCAGGGCAATTAGTCGGCTAACTGTTCAGCTGCCTGAGATTGCAAAGCCTCAATACCTGAACAACAAGCTTTGATAGTATCACATTATGGTGCCATGAGATACACATTGTAATCATTGTGGGTTGAATACTAGCTGAAACTTTTGGCAAGCTACATACTAGCTCCGAGCTGCTGCTAATTCAGTGTCGCACAATTAAATCTCAGGGGGAAAGTGTTCGTTAGTGATGGTACTTACATCTTACTTAATTTCTACACTTACAATCTATTCCAAAATTCTAGCTCAATGAGCCGACATGTATTTCATACATTTAATGAAATCATTTTGTCTGGGACTTAGGAGAGACATTAACCTGTTTATTTTAATTGGGTTAATACCTCACTTAAAATAGCAGACAAAAATTGCACATTGCATGCTTATATTACTTCAGGGATAATTTCAGGGGCTGAGAGAAAGTGCCTGTTATCAATGATACTTACATGAATTTTTTCAAAAGCACGTGGGAACTGAGATTTCATAAACAGGGGGGTTAATTACAAAAGCAAAGCAATAATGGTAAATTTCTGCAAGCACGGTGTCATTATCTCGGCTATTTTTGGAAAGATGGCCTGGAAATTTGACTACGAAGATCTACTTGTGGACAGAGGATAGAGGGAATGATTCCTGAATAAGAGGGTCCGTGTTGTATCGGATATTAGACTACATTTAGAGGAGTTGAGAGCCACAGAAATCCACTGGCCACATTTTTATTCATTCATTGGGATTGTGGGTGTCATTGGCTTATGCCCAGAGGACAGTTAAAAGTTGTGTGAGTCTGGGGTCACACTTAGGCCAGAAGTTTTCTTCCTTAAAGGACATTCCTGAACCAAATGGGTTTTTCTTAACAATTGACACTGGTTTCAGTGTCATTTTTCGATTCTTAACGACAAACTTTTGTTGATTTCAAACTCCACGATGTGCTATAGGTTAGGGTTCGTGAACACAAGTTCCAGAACATTGCCTGTATTTCTGGATTAATAGTCTAGTGATAATTCCACGAGGCCACCACCTCAGCCATTCTGGCTGTTTAGATTGGAACAGAAGGGATCATGATTGGGACCGGGTTACTGGGAAAGGGAGGATGATCAGTAAGGGAGCATACTAAAACTGGGTCAAGCAAATGACCATGACAAGAGTAGTGAGGTATGCAAGAACTAGTGTGGCAATATCAACTGGAGCTTGATAGGATAGATACAGAGATTTATTTCCTCTGGTGGAGAACACCATAAGAAGAAGGCATCAACTTAAAACTAGAGCCAGTACATTTAGGAGTGAAATACCAAAGCACCAAATGTCAAAAAGAAATTTAATCAGTGTCAAATTCTGTTTGATTCTAGATTCTAGACAAAGTTGGCTAGTGAGACACTAATGATTCCCAGTGAATAAAAACAATTGCACTCCCTGCCCCTTGCTGTCTCTGTAGATGGAATAAACTCTTGTGAAATCCTCCCAGGATTTAAAATTATCCCCATATTAGGTCTGCCTTGTTTGAATTCAACCTTTCCCTCAAAATAAAGTGTCATCCATTGCTTAATGGTTGCATCCTCATGTGAGGAACAAAACTTTGGTTGAAGTTCTGATTCTAAGATTTGAACCTGTAATTGAGACAGGTGCTCCAGTGCAGTACTGATGGAGTGCTGCACTGTCCGAGATGCTGTTACTTAGACGAAGTGTTAAATTAGTCAATCGATCTGATTGCATTCCATGTGGATTAAAAACCCCCAAAGCATTATTTGAAGAAGACACCTGCATCCTCCCCAATATCTTGGACCATATTTATCCCTCAGACACTACCTGATTACATTCTATGGGATCTTACTATGTGTCTCTTGTGTTCCCTATATTACAACAGTGATTACACTTCAACAAACACTTCACTGGATATAAACATTTTATAGCACACTGAGCTCATAAAAGGCACTACGTTATTGCAATTTCTTTCCATTCTTAATAATAGACTAACATTGACAACATCTACTGAAAAGTCTTTGGGGATAGGACATTTAGGCCTTCCATAAATGGTCTGCAGTGTGAGGACAGTGGGTGAGAAACTATAAATGAGCATTTAAAATAATCAATGTTAATGTGTTTTCTTTTCCCTAATTTGTAATAGCCACCATTTCACAACATATTTAAAACAGCATTTGCCCATTGAACTGAAAGCTCTGCATGATTCTGGCAGCAAGTACAAACAGATTGGTGCATCAGTCCATATATGCCCAAACAAGATTCTGAGTGGCAAACAAAGGCTTTTGTAGCCAAAGGAATGTTTTTAATTAGGTTTCCCTTCCACTGAATTTAGAAAGGACTCTCTTGCTCTCCAAACTTCTCTTCATGTATTGTAGTGCCAAGGCATTTCTTTAATCCTGTTTACACAAGCATCTGGATTAACTCTGGGGTAGTTTGCTCAAGAGACTGCAAATAATTCCTGGGCCTTTATTCATTCAATAATCACAGGGAGGTGGCTCATAGAAGAGAGAAAAAAGAAGAGTTGATTCACCATGTGCGAGTGCACCAAGAACGTTAAAATGAGATGTGTATCAGGATGTATAGCTTTGCTACGATGCTCATGTATAAAGATAAAGATGAGGCCATACTGTAGTTGTACATGATCCACTTTAGAACTACCTGCTGTCTGTTGTAAAATTGATACCATTTACATGGGTCCTGGGTTCACAATTATTATCAGATATCACAGTAAAATTTTACTGAAAGAGCAAGGTTAAATTAAGCCATTGTTAAATTCGATGTGGAAGTGCTGGTGTTGGACTGGGATAGACCAGGTCAGAAATCACATTATTTGAATTATTTGAATAAACCTTTTGGACTATAACCTGGTGTCGTATGATTTCTGACATAATTAGATTCACCTGTATTGCTCACCAAAACTATAACCTTAACTGTAACTAAACACAGTTATTACTGAACCAAAAAATGTTGGAAATATTTTGAAAATCTAAATATTAAGAATAGGAACAGTTCCATCGAGGTAAACGCTGAAAATAAGCGGCCAATAAAATGGAACAATTACAATTAGTTCTTTTTAACACAAAACTCAACTGAGTTAAATCTGAAGAAAGGAAAATACAAAGGTATGAGGGGCAATTGAGCTATGGTGAATTGAGAAAATACACTAAAATGTTTGATGGTAGACAGACATGATTAGTATTTAAACACTACATGGTCTACAACTGATATGCATTCCTCTCAGACACAAATACCCAAAGGAAAAGACAAGTCAACCCACGATAAGTGTGCCTATTGTAAGCGGGAAAATTGTTAGTGGAGAACAAGGGCTAAACAGTTACAATACATCTGCGTTCAGAGAGGAAGATACTGAAATCCTCCTAGAAATACAAGATGAACTAATGGGAAACTGAGGAACTACAAGAAAAATTTGTAAAGGAGATAATTCTTGGAAAGTTAACCAGAATGAAGATTGATAAATTCCAAAACTCTTTAGATCCTGCAAAGTTTTCAGCCAACAAGAAAGTAGCAAATACGACCAGCCCTGTTGATGGAGGGAGGAAGATGGAGAACTCTCAATCTATTTATTTGACATCAGTAGTGTGTTAGGGAAATCTTAGAATGTATTATAAAGGATGTGATAACTTTTCATTTGGAATATAACCCCTTTCCCATGTCAAACCCAACACTTCCCTTCCCTGTGCCAGACATGACCTCACTGAATCCCCTCCCTCCGGTTTACACCACCCAGGACACAACTCTTTTCCCCGCTCCTGGGCCGAAACTCCTTCACCCACTCCAAACCGGACAAACCCTTCACTCCCAGGACCTGAGCCCACCTTTCACCCTGCTGGGACCCAACCCTTCCCCTCACCCCTTCACACTTCAAGACATAAACTTCCTTCCACTGCCCCTCCACCACTTTAATGCCCCCCCAACATCCCGGTACCTCAATCCCTTTCACCCACTTTGAATTTGTCCCCATGTCGCCCACTACAGAACCAATCTGCCTCAATTGAATTCTTTCCCCTGCCCCAAGATCTAACTCCCACAGAATGATGGATGAACCAACCCTCCCCCACGGAACCTGATTTGTCACATCTACCATAATCACTGTCTCACTGAGTTATTTCCTTGCACAAGCACCCTACCCTCCTGGAACCCTATCCACCTGGATCCCTATCCACCTGGATCCCTACCCACCTGGATCCCTACCCAGATGGATCCCTACTCAGCAGGATCCCTATCCACCTGGATCCCTATCCACCTGGAACACCACCCACCTGGATCCCTATCCACCTGGAACCTTATCCACCTGGAACCCTACCCACCTGAATCCCTACCCAGCTGGAATGAAGTCCCAATGAAGGGTGTAAACCCAAAATATCGATTTTCCTGCTCCACTGATGCTGCCTGACCTGTTGTGTTCCTCCAGCTCCACACTGTATTGACTCTGACTTCAGCATCTGCAGTTCTTGCTATCTCCACCTGGAACGCTATCCACCTGGAACTCTACCTATGTGCAACTTTACCCACCTGGAACCCTGCCCATGTGGAACCCTACCCACCCGGAATCCAACCCATTTGGAACCCTACTGAACTGGAACATTACCCACTCAGAACCCTACCCACCTGGAACCCTACCCACATGTAATCCTAAAAAAGGAAGTAGATGGAAAAACTCAGCAGGTCTGGCAACATCTGTGAAGAAAAACATCAGAAGGTTTTAGGTCTGGTGACCCTTCCTTAGAATGGCACATGGAATCCTATTCACCTGGAACTTTATCCACCTGGACCCCTACCTACACACTTGGCATCCTACCCACCCAGCACCATCTTATCTCCCCACTTGATATCCTTCCTCGCTGGCACCATGCCCCTTCAGTTTTATAGAGTTCTTCGTGCATTTGGACATGAACTGCTTCAGTATCTGCGTAGTTGTGAATTATTAACAGAGGGGCCATTAGGGCTATCAGATCAATGGGCAATCTTAACACACACACACACACAAACACACACACACACACACACACACACACACACACATACACAATAAATTTGTCAGCAAGAACTACATAGATTTCCAGTTCAGAAATTAGCCGCCTTTCTCACCTGCCAGAATGGGGAGTTAAGGTCCTTAAATGGCCACTAGTCGACCACATAAGAGTTGAAATTGCTGTCAAGATGAGAAAGCCATCCATGGACCTTCTCGGCCAGCCCTTGAGGTACTGAGTGGGCAGCACAGTGACACAGTGATTAGCAGTGACAGGGGCCCAGGTTCAATTTCAGCTTTGAGTGACTGTCTGTGTGGAGTTTATACTTTCTCCCTTTGCATGCGTGGGTTTCCTCCAAGTGCTCCAGTTTTGTCCCGCAGTCCAAAGATGTGCAGCTTAGGTGGATTGGCCATGCTAAATTGTCCATAGTGTCCAGGGATGCACAGTCTAGGTGGATTATCCATGGGAATATGTGGGATTACAGAGATAGGGTACAGGAGTGGGTCTGGGAAGGATGCTGTTCTGAGGATCATTGCAGACTCAATGGGCTGAATGGCCTCTTTCTGCACTGAAAGGGTTCTATGATTCTCTGAAAAGGAGGCTAGTTTGTCTCCAAGAAAACATGCCATTTACTCCCCATTCTCACCACCTCTTCCATTACCTCCAGGGAGGAGAAAATCACAGCCAGAGATTTTTGAATTAAAGTGCGATGAAATTGACAGTATATCAATTTGTGCCGCCAATTGTGAAGTTCCTCTATCATGAGTAAAGATTAGCAATGATGGCAGATTGAGTAATATACTCCTGGCTGAGAACTCAGTTCTATTGAAAATCTACTCTGAACAAATAAATTGCAAGCTCCAATAGAAGATCCAGTTCCTCAAACTGCCCGTCGGCGCAGCTAGATACTCAACAAATTACTTTTAACAGAAGAGGATTGACCTCAAGCTGAAGTTGGCTTGCAAGCATATTTTTTAAGTCAAAATGGCCAAGAAGCTTGATTAACAATTGAATAATGAAGGGAAAATGTAAAAGGACAATTATGAAGGTATAATCAATGTCAAAACACAAGTACAAATCTAGCATCATGCAAAACCAGTACATTGTAAGTCTAGGTCTGTTTTGTATGCTCTTTAAACCCAATCTTAAGAAGTAAAAAAGCTAGAGAAAAATGTAAGGCTACTGAAATCTACTGACAATGATTGGGTGACACTGATGGAGATGTGACCAAGTCAGAGAAAACTATAGACTAAGCAATTGACTAGACAATGAATGATGAGTTGTATACATTACAAAATTTGTATGTTGGACTGGGGGAATCTGAGATTTTCATTAAATTGTGTAGGTCTATGTTTAAGTACAGATTTGTGTGGATTGAGTGAATCAGCAGATATTAGTGATAAACCCACACGTGGGTTATACTTCAAAAAGAATTTGCCCGATGGTGTGAAATCTTCTCTGAAGATCACACAAGCAGTGCCACATTGCACATGCTATCAAGGGAATGTGTTGGTCACAACCACAACAGAGCAAGACAATCTTCAAGTGTTGGATGAAGACGATAAAGGGTTCAACATTCAGTGCAAAGGAACATGTGAGGCTCTTTTGTCACGCTACAGACATGACAGAAGTACAACTAAGCGAGCAGGGGGAGTTGCCCTTTTGATAAGCAAAGATATACCAACAGTGCTTCGAGAGGGTATTCTCAAAGGGTCATCAAATGAGGCCATATGGTTTGAACTTCGAAACAAGAAGCAGTCGGTCACTCTGTTGGGATTGTATTATAGACCCCCAACTAGCCAACGGGTACTAGAGGAGCAGATGTGTAGAGAAATTACAGATACCTGTAGGAATGATAGAGTAGTATTGGTTGGAGATTTTAATATCCCCTGTATTGACTGGGCCACTCAGACCGTAAGAGGCCTGGAAGGGGTGGAATTTGTTAAAAGTGTCCAAGAAAGTTTCCTAAATCAATATGTAGAGGGCCCTACTCAGGAGGGTGCAACACTTGACCTCCTCTTAGGAAATGAGGTCGGGCAAGTGACTGAAGTGTCAGTCGGAGAGCACTTTGAGTCTAGTGACTGTAACTCTCTTAGTTTTAACGTAGTTATGGAAAAAGAAAGGACAAGTCCACAGGTTAAGGTGCTAAACTGAAGCAGGGCCATTTTGGGGACATTAGGCAGGATCTAGCAGTGGTCGATTGGGTGAGTCTGTTTGAAAGAAAAGGAATGACTGGCACATGGGAGGCTTTTAGACGTGAGACATCGAGAGTCCAGGGACAGTATGTCCCTGTTAGGTTGAAGGGAAAAGCTGGCAGATTTAGGGATCCCTGGAATTTTGAGGCTCTGGTCAGGAAAAAGAAGAAGGCATACATTCGGTTTAAGCTATTGGGCTCAAGTGAATCCCTAGATGACTATAAAGAGTGTAGGAAAACACTTAAGAAAGAAATAAGAAGAGCAAAAAGAGGGCAGGAGATGGATCTAGCAGATAAGTTTAAAGCTAATCCCTAGAGGTTCTATAATTATATTAGGAATAAAAGGGTGGCTAGGGAGCGATAGGTTCCCTTAATGATCAGTATCGCCATCTATGTGTGGAGCCACAGGAGATGGAGGAGATTTTTAATGAATATTTCTCTTCAGTGTTTACTGAGGAGAGAATCATGGATGCTAAGGAAATAAGGGAAACAAGCGGGGATGTTTTGTACTGCATACATATTACCAGAGGGGAGGTGTTTGCAGCCTTAAAGTGCATTAAGGTGGATAAATCCCATGGACTTGATCAATACCATCATCAGATGTTGCAGGAGGCTAGGGAAGAAATTGCAGAGGTCCTTGCAGAGATTTTTGCTTCATCTTTATCCACTGCTGAAGTTTCGGAAGATTGGAGCTAATGTTGCTAATGTGGTTAATGTTGTTCCATTGTTTAAGAAAGGGAGCAAAGACAAGCCAGGAAACTACAGTCCAGTGAGCCTGACATCAGTGGTAGGCAAGTTATTGGAGACGATACTGAGGGATACTGAGGGACAGGATCAACTAACATTTGGATAGTCAATGTCTGATTAAGGATAGTCAGCATGGATTTGTGCGCAGGGAGCCATGTCTGACAAATCTTTTAGAGTTTTTCAAAGAGGTAACCAAGAGGATAGATTAGGGTAGGGCAGTGAATGTTGTCTATATGTACCTTAGTAAGGCCTTTGACAAGGTCCCGAATGAAAGGCGAGTGATGAAGGTTAGCCCACATGGGATCCAGGGAGACCTAACTAATTGGATTCAAAATTGGCTTAATGGTGGGAAGCAGAGGGTGATGGTTGAAGATTGTTTCTTGGACTGGAGACCTCTGACTAGTGGTGTGCCACAGGGGTCAGTGCTGGGACATTTGTGATTTGTTATTTACATATATGATCTGGCTGTGAATGTACAAAGCATGATTAGTAAGATGGCAGATGATACAAAATTAGCAGATATTGTTCATAGTAAGGAAGGTTATCAAAAATTACAGCGGATTCTTGATCAGATGGGGAAGTGGGCTGAGGATTGACAAATGCAATTCAATACAGATAAGTGTGAGGTATTGCACTTTGGAAAGTCAAACCAAGGTATGACTTATACAGTAAATGGTAAAGTCCTGAGGAGTGCTGTAGGACAGAGGGATGTGGGAGGACAAGTACATAGTTCGTTGAAAGTGGCATCACAGGTAGACAGGGTGGTGAAGAAGGTGTTTAGCATACTGGCCTTCATTCATCAAGGTATTGAGTATAAGAGTTGGGATGTTATGTCACGGTTGTATAAGTCATGGGTGATGCCATACTTGGAGTATTGTGTGTTATAGGAAAGACATAGTTAAACTGGAAAGTGTCCAAAGAAGGTTTATGAGGATGTTGCCATGACTAATAGTTATTAACTGAGTTATTGGAGGGAAGTTGGCCAGGATAGGACTTTATTCCTTGGAACGTAGAAGAATGAGGCATGACCTCATTGAGGCGTATAAAATTAAGAGGAGCATAGGTAGGATGAATGTTTATAGTCTTTTTCCCAGGAATGGGGAATAGAAAACTAGAGATCATAGGTTTAAGGTGAGAGAGGAAGAATTTAAAAATGACCTGAGGGCCAACTTCTTCATGAAGAGAGTGGTGTGTATATGGAATGGGCTGCCAGAGAAAGAGGGTGAGGCAGGTACAATAGCAACACATAATGAACATTTGGATAGGTGCATGGATGGGAAGAGTTTAGAGGGATATGGATCAAATGTGGACAATTGGAACTAGCTGAGTGGGCACCATGGTCAGCATGGACCAGTTTGGGCCGAAGGGTCTGTTTCCATGCTGTATTACTCAATGGGTCTATGACTCTAAGTTACTTCAATGCAACAGGTGTGGTGTTCCCTGATCAAAAAACAATGAAAGCTGGGAAAATAGGTAACGGCTACAGTCAATGCACCAAAGCTAAAATGTATGTCTTAGCTTTCTTTGGCATGATCTGATATTACTTGCAAATGGTACTGACTATACAATGTACAATTTTAAAGAAAGTAGGAATAGGTCAAAGCACAGTAAGGTACTTAAAATGCATGTAATAGAAACTTAACCAGAGATGCACCATTCACTGATGACACAGGAAGGTCAAGATAGAAGTAAATACGATGTAATTAGAAATAACAAATTCTAACTATCTTCACTAACTCATACGATAACTCGGGTGCCGAAAATGAGAGTAATTAACTTTTGAGATGTCACACTGAAGGCTAATGAATTTGGGGAGATGCAATGTATCAATGAGTCTTTCACCATGTATTCTAATAGCATTAAGCAAGCTAAGCAGGCTAAGTAACCAATCACATTGAAGAATTCTCACAGACTTCAAACTTGGAAGTTAAAAGCAATGGTGACTATGCAACATGTATTAACCATCTTTAAAAGAACAAAGTAACAAACTTTGGGAAGTATACAAGGGATTAAGGTAGAAATTGAAATACCAAATAAATGTTTCTGGAATTATAAAAAAAAGTCAATGGATTTTTTTCATAATGATGGAACACTGTGACATTTAGCAAATGTAAAATTAGTTTTTCAGGGCTAGAGAGTCTGTTCAAGAGTAATTATGACTTAGCACATGATTAAAACTCCAGATAAATCAATTCAATAAGTTATAACACTTAAGGGTTTTTAAAAAAATATAATACAGTTGTAAAAGCATAAAATGTGAAAGTTGATATGGTTCAAGTAATTTCTAAGATTTACACCTGCAAGGATTTCACCAGAACAACCTGTGGAGGAGCAGAGAATCACTTGGAAGCAACTTCTGGATTGCTGCGTTTAGTTGCATATGTGCGGGCACCAATAGTTTCTAACAGTTTAACAGAATAATGATGGTGAATGCTGACAGTTTTGCTGTCATTATAATATCTGGGCCCACATCTCTCTATAAGGTGACTGACCCGTGTATTTCCATATTCAGTTCTTTACTTCCCCCTGGTGGATTAGCCATTATCTACATGTTTTCAGTCATCTAACAAGTCATTATTGGATCAATTGTAGTGTCAGTCACGTCATTGACCCTTTTGTTAAATATTTCAGGCTCACATGTTATTCAGTGAGAAAAGGATTTATTTTATAATAACAGAATTAATCAGTAAGCTCTCAGGAAGAAGAAGCCCTGGGAAATAATAGGATCTATTACAGATTTTCTGCTGTCTGGCCTTTTTCAGGGCATTTCCAGATATGTGATATATGCTGGCCTGGCTAGTGAGGCCCATCTCCCATGGATGAAAACTAACATAATTATCACCTAATTAACATTAAACTTTACTTTTTTGTTTCAATCACTTTGTTACAACCACATGAAGTGAGCATCTAGCACCAAAACAGGCCATTCAGCCCATCCAGATTATGCTTCACACAAGACTCAATATTTCATTGAATCCTATCAGCACAATCCAGCATTGCTGGGCAGTAATATCCAGATGGTATCTGTGCTGAAAGCCACTCCAACTGACGTCTATCAACATTGCTCTCTGTAGCAAAACTATACATTTTGCAGTGCGAGGTAACTTAACCAATCATTATTATACTTTATACAAACTACTGAAGTATTAACACAGAATATAATTTCACATAATCACTCTATCTTTATAATAAACTTGTTTTTCATTATGCAAGAATTTCATTTGTTGGTCTACCAGTTGTCATTCCTGCTTGGGTTCCTGATCGATTTAAAAAAAAATTGTTGGAGTGTTCCTTTATCCAAAAAAAGCCTTGTGCATGCTTTTACCTTGTACAAATATTATTCTTTTATTGTAAAATAACTACATACTGCATTTTACCACTGTATTTCATGTATTATTACAATAATACATTTAAATGACCCTACCTACGTGTCTCTTAACTCAATGATCGTCATTTATTAGAACACTAACTTCTTCAAATGACCATGAGCTAATAAGCAGCACCTCGTTGACTGCTATAGTAGAGATGAAGATAAATCCTGGAGGTCATTTACTGTTTCAACCAGAAGAATAATTACTCTGAAAAATGGAGCACTACCATCACTTGAGCCAATTCATTTTAACCATGCGTTAAAATAACTGGAACAGGTAGAGAAGATGTTTCCTACCAATTTTACCTCAACATGTTTGACAAAACAGATACAAAACAGTGTTACAGCAGAGGTCAAACACTTGACCTGCTCACAGAGACATTGCAGACATCTACATAAATATGCCCTTTTCTCACTTAGCCCCTCAAACCATGTGTTGTGATTTGGCCCAAAATCCCTAGCCCAGCTTTAGTCACTTCAATTATACCATGAGCACAGCAGCTCAGACAGTGAAAGATATTCTTTGTGCTGTTCAGTTAGACCATCAGACCCGGCTTAATGTGACGAAGTAGCATCATCGACATTCCAATTCTCAGTCATGTCCTGGAAAGGCTCACCAATAAATTGTGAAGGATTGTAAGTCATCAATAACATAGTTACTTTTATAGTTATGATATACTGTGACTGCGAATATGAAACAAGGATAGACATGGAATTCATATATTATTGATGTTTCTTTGTTCTGATTTGGCATATGCTTTTGGATGTGCCTCAAAGTTCTGAACAACAATGCTGATACCCAGTCAGTATACTGACTCTCTTCATGTCCAATCTATAACCATACCTACAGCGAGTATGAGATGAAATTATTCAAGAATATCATGTCTGGAAGATTCCGGTTTAATGACCCACCTCCCTTTGATAAAGGGTTTTTCAGGAGATACCTAGCTCATCCCAAAACAGCCAACAAAGTCCTCAAATGTTCATGGGCATGCTGAATTGGATCAGGCCATTCGTCAACAACATATTTCCATAATTTCTGTAGTACACCATCTTTTGCTGTTTGTTCTTGCAATTGCTGGCATTTGCATTGTGCAAAACATCTCAGGTTAAGTTTTGAAATATCTTCAAGTTTCATGTCATTGAAGGCAGCTTGTATAGCCATGGCTACATCTACTGTGTTCAGCAGTTTGCAGAGACTGCTAAGAGTATCCAATATGACTGTCAGCTTACTTGATGTACCTAATGTCTCAGTTATAACCATTTGATCATTACCAGGAGAGGTCCCAACCTTGATGTGACAATAAGCATTATGCAGTGCACTATAATCTCCAGAAGCTCACAACCAATCTTGACCACAGATCTTTTGCTGAATAGATAGGAATGAAAAAGAATGACACTAAACACTGAAGGTCTTGCTTTTGACTCGATGTGCACCACAGATAGAACTTTTGAAGCAAATGCAATCAGTGCACCTTTTTGTATTATCTAAGCTTGTAAACTTTTCTAGGAGGTATCCTCTCCAGGATATTCATCTCTGTAGGGCAATAAAGTTATAAGTTTGATATTTCATTGTGACTATTTCAGTGCTTTGACTAAACATTGGTAATCCTCGTGCCACAGAATGGTGCTACAACAGAAGGCAAACATGAAGCATACCTGTTTACACGTGAGAAAGGCACCTTCTTTCTCTAATTTCCTTCATGATGAAGACTTTCAAGCAAAATTGGGAATGTGGGGTGATAAGAAATTAGGAGACCTACCCACCTTCAAGGATTATCTTTGTCTTGAGGAGTTGGCATGGCTTTTGATGTCCTCTATTTTAACTGGATCATGACATAAAGCATGAAATGGAATAAATAGAACACAAAAAGTTCATCTGAAACACTTCAATGTGATATTTTTGACTTCTACACAATCTTTCATTGTATGGCACTTGCATCGATAAATTCAGATCATAGTCAGATTCTTGCTTTGTTCTACATAGCAATGTCAGCCGTGATACAGTTGAATCCTGGTACACAGTGGGTCTAGTGCAATCTATTAGAGCTCAAAAGAAATCCTAGCTAATGCAGTCTGAAAGACAGTCATTGCAAATAGCATTGTTGGAATCGGGTACGGAATGTAGCAAGGTCTTGTGTCTCGTCCAAAAGATGCACTAAGCAGTCAACATGTGGCAATTAAGCTTCAAGAAAAATTGTGCTCTTATTTTTCTTTAGATCTTTAGATCTTTTGAAATATAAGTATTTTGTATGGGCACTCTTTCAAAGCAGCATTTAGGCTTTGGGTATCAACACGTACTTGCATCTTTCTCTGTGGTACTTATTATTGAGCTAGACCAGTCTATGTCCTCTTTTAATGAATGCATCTCAGCCCGTCTTGTCTGGTGTGAACTTTAATTTGACTTTGAAGTGGACACTGCAAGTACTTGGTTCATCAGTGCATCGGTACAATGTTTCAATTCCTTTGAAACTGACAACTTTATCAAAAAATTCCGGATATTTTTATGTTGATTACTTCATGTATACCTCTTGTGGTGTATCAGATAGTCTCTATTGTAGCTTGAAGGTACTTATTGTCTGCAAGCTATTTGGATTGAAGCACAACTCTTTGTTGCTGTGTCAACCTTTGTTCTTGGGCACTGCCTCTGTAAATGGCTTGTTTCTGCCAAATGCCTTGCAAAATTGATTGAAAGCTGCATAGTTTCTTGGTGCATTCAGAAGGCTCTACATTCCACCCTCCTGAGCATGGTGTTTTCCACCACTGTTGACCACGTTGTATAAATCCTAAAGTTAGTCAAAGAATAAGGAGTAAGCCATTCAGGACTTGGATGAGGAAGAATTTCTTCACTCAGAGAGTTGTGAACCTGTGGAATTCTCTCCCACAGGATGCTGTTGGGGCCAGTTCATTGGACATGGCTCTTGCAGCTAAAGGGATCAAGGGGTGTGGGGTAGAGGATGGCAATGGGATATTGAGATTGCATGATCAGCCATGACCATATTCAATGGTGGTGCAGGCTCAAAGGGCCAAATGGCCTACTCCTGCCCCTATTCTCTATGTTTCTATGTAATTATCGAATGATCAATTTCTCGTCAGGGATTGATTAACTTTTTGGGTTAATTTATTTAAAAACAGTAAAAATAAAATTAGAGCTATGAAGCAGACTTTACAACAGCGGAAACCAATTGATTTCCTAACTGCAAGGCCAAGTCATAGTATCATATACGTACAGCACATCGAGTGCTTAAAAGCGAACTCTCTTACAGGTAAGGTGCACATAAAATATGAAGCAGGGAGGATTGAATAGTTGTGACAATATGAGACTGCACAGATACAGGTGAAAACCGTTTAGTTTGGGAAACCTGGTCAACATGGACAAGATGGACCAAAGGGTCTGTTTCCATGCTGCATGTCTGTGACTCAATGACTCTATGAACAATCTCTTAGTAATTAAACAGATGATGGAAATTGGGGAACTATAACAGACAACTGAATCCTAGGAATGCCTAGGGAATTCCCAGAGTCTCTGCCTTAATGGAGGGTGTGAAAGAAATCACTCAGTAATAGAGAGATGCTTCATAAAATCTCAGTGGACCAACTAAATTGTAAATTAACATCTGCCCTGGCGCGGGCAGTGCATGAGAACAACTCACTGAAAATGTTTGGAGGTGACTGTCTATATTAATTGATTTCAGGTGAAGGTCAAATTCAAGTTTCATAGCCACTGTGTTCTCAGAAAGATATTGAAACAATTATATGGATTTGCCATTTACATATGTGATCCAGGGGCACTTGCACCCTGGTTACAAAAGTTTTTTTTTTAAATGAAACAATACAAGAATATTTGTCCCTCTTAATGTGTATAAAACTAACTTGAATTAGAGTTCTTTTCTGAAGAAGGGTCCAGACCCGAAACATCAGCTTTCCTGCTCCTCTGATGCTGCTGGGCCTGCTGTGTTCATTCAGCTCTACACTGTGTTATCTCAGATTCTCCAGCATCGGCAGTTCCTACTGTCTTTGAATTAGAGTGGTTTTCTTTTGCTTGGAAATGTCAACTCGCGACGGAGGTAAAGTACTGCTGTTTTAGTCCTTGTTGTGCCATAAGCAGGTTTGTGTTAATCAGAGACGCAGAAATAGCATGTGACATAAATAATCAGTTTACCTGTTTGATATTGTTTTAATCAAAGAAAATTCATGTACTGGAAATATTATCTGGTTTTCTCTGCACCAATGCTGCCTGGCCAACTGACGATTTGAAGCATTTCCATTATTTTATACCATTTCATATTGATTGTGGTTGATTGATCAGTTTTGATCAGGAATTTCTTACTCCACTTCAATAGATAGCTTGATTGCTTCTTCATCCAACTGAATAAGTAGAAATTACCTTGGTTTAAAACCTTGGTTTAAAAACAATGCAGCACTTTCTTATTAGCGTAAAATATCAGTTTAGGTGTTATTGAAGTCCTGCTGTGGGCTATCTCTTTAACTTCAGAGACGATGAGCTGAGAACTGCAATTCTACATAGTACCCGAGCATGCAGGTTTTATAGGGCTATTAAATTTTATTTCAACCAAGGTATATCAATTCCGCCATCTAAATTTAGTGCTTCTGTTATTTTTAGCATATAAAATTCAACAACAGTGAAGATTTGTGCATTCATAAAAAAAAAGCAAAGGAAAAGCTGATTTATTTCATGACTGACATGTGGTGGAGAACTGTTCCTATGATATGCATCATTCTGTATTTAAACCTGGGTTAAATTTAAAGAACTGACAGCAGCTTCCATTGCATATCCTACAGCTGCTTTTGTATCATGGTACAGCAAGACTTTACCTCGTTTTCACAGTAGCATTCTGCTTCAAATATTGAACTACCAATACAAGCATCTGCGCTTGGTTGTGATAAAGAAAATCTCCAGCACGGATCACTTGAGCTGATATCTAGAGGGTTGTGAGGGATGACAGGTCTAGCCAAAGGCATTCATTTGTGAAGATCCTGAAATTTTGGGCACAAATACTTCAGTCTGCAAAATTGTTACCAAATTCATTGCTGTAAACAATGCCCACTATTTTAAACAATAGTTTCAGCAAGTAACAAGTTGTCCCACAACACTCCCTTGTTTCTGGTGTCGAAATAAGAAGCTTCATTTTTTTAATATTTATTTTGGAAAATGTCGTATGATCTTAGCTTATGATATAGATAGGCACTTGATGTTAATGTGATCTGTGTGACTGAGAAATTGAGAAATAGATTGAAAAGAGAATACATTAAAAACACATTAAAGCAGTCACACACTGTGTTCCTGCACGGGGACAGGTAGACACAACACTGCTAAATGAAAAACAGAGCATTTGGTCAAGCCCTATAATATTCAAGACTGCAGCAGGGATTAAGGGATATCAAACGGTGTAATTTGGAATGAATTCTAATTGCAGATGATCATGCTTGAGAAGTCAAACATTTGAAAGTGATCACAGCCCATTACATTTGTGTATACAAGAAGCAAATGCAGCTTCCTATATGCAGTGACAGAAATTAAAATAAACCAATCTTTCTATCTTTCTCCGCCTCCAGCTTGTATACTGCTTCCTTTACAACTGGCATGCTACTCTTCCTTCTGATCATTCTCTGACATAGCCACACTGATTCCACCAGTGAGATCTCTATGCCGACTCCTCCAGGATCACCAACTCTGCAGAAAATATAGTAGGAATGTTCTGTCAGAGGTGTCGGGGTGGGGAAGGTGATAAACAAGCAGTCAATGTGTCAAAATTGGAGAAATAGGAGCACAGTGGGAAGAAATTTTAAAATCTAAAGTGAAGACTAGCAACCAAACAAGACTTCCTTAATAGAACCTTCCATACTTGTGACCTCTTCCATTCAGGAAGACAAAGGAAGCAGACCCACCAGAGGAGCAAAGGAACAGGAATAGGCCATTCAGTCCCTCATTCCTGTTCCATTATTCAATGAGATCATGGCTGATCTGTGGCCTAACTTCATTTACCTACCTTTGCCCCATATCCCTGAATACGTCTGCTTCACAAAAATATATCTACCTCAGATTTAAAATTAACAACTTATTCAGCATTCATTGATATTTGTGTTCCAACATCTATCACAGTCAGTGTGTAGAAGTGTGTAGACATCAGGGTGGTGGATTGTGAAATAGTAGGAGAAATTAACATAGAGAAAGAGCTGGTGCTAGCAGATTGAGCAGCCCCTAAAAGTGAATAAATCTGAAGACCTAGATAAGTTGTATCCTAGACTGTTGTGGGGGGGGGGGGGGGGGGGGGGGGCGGAGGGCAAGAAAGGAAATATCAGGGGCCCTGGCAGTGATTTTCAAAACCTCTCTGACCATAGGTGAGGTACTAGAGGATTGCTAATGTTGACCCATTAAATTAATGTCAACCAGAAAATAACAGAAAATTAGTCCAACCCCTGTGGCTTGGCAGTGATCAGTGAGAATTGTGAGGGATAGATTAGTGATGTGGATTTGTTAAAGAAAGGTCATGTAAGAGTAAGTAATCAAGAATGTTAATGAGAATAAAGCATTTGATGTAGTCTTTATAGAATCCCTACAGTATGGAAGCAGGCCATTCAGCCCATACCGACCCTTCCACCCACACCCTTATCCGATTCTTGTAACCCTGTATTTCCCATGGCCATTCCACCCTCATCTGCACATCTTTGGACTGGGAGGAAACCAGAGCACCTGCAGGAAACCCACACAGACACAGGCAGAATGTGCAAACACCACACAGACTGTCACTTGAGGCTGGAACTGAACCTAGGTCCCTGGAAGTATGAGATAGCAGTGTTAACTACTAAGCTACCATGCCACTCATTATGGGCTGAACAAAAGCCTTCCTAACGATCCCTCATGGCAGGCTGGTCAAGAAAGTAAAATCCCATGTGACCAAAACCCATGTGATCCAAGGTTGCACCCAAAATTGGCAGAGATGCAGGAGGCAAAGAGTAATGGTAGGGATAGCAAGAACTGCAGGTGCTGGAAGTCAGAGTCAATACAGTATGGAACTGGAGAAACACAGCAGGTCAGGCAGCATCAGAGGAACAGGAAAGTTGATGTTTCTAGTTGGGACCCTTTATCAGGACTAGGGAGGAGTAAGGGTGCTCAGAAATAAATGGGGGTGTTGGGCTAGGCAAAGGTAGGTGGGGTGGTGATAGGTGGATGCAGATAGGGAGTTTTTAAAATTGGTCAATGGGAAGAGTTGGGCAGATAGGTGAGAAGGAAGATGGACAGGTTGTGTCAGGTCAAGGAGGTGGGATGAGAGGGAAGACTGGACATGGATGAGGCCAGGGGTGGGGAGATTTTGAAGCTAGTGAATTCTAAGTTGAGGCCATTGGGCTGTAAACTCCCAAGGCGGAATATAAGGTGTTGCTACTGCAATTTTCATGTGGCCTCACTGTGACATTGCAGGAGGCTCAGGCTGGATATGTCACCAAGGGAATGGGCAGGGGGTTTTGAAATGTCTGGTAACCAGAAGGTATTGTTTTTTATTGAGTACAGAGCTCAGATGCTCCTCAAATCGATCCCTGAGTCTGTGCCTGGTTTTTCCCGATATAGAGGAGCCCACATTGGGAGCAACGGATACAGTAGAAAACATACAGGTGAATCCCTGTCAGATTCTTTGGATGGTGGTGAGTGGAGAGGTGTAGGGGCAGGTGCAGCACTTTCCTGCTGTTGCAGGGAAAGGTGCCAGGTGTGGTGGGGTTGATGGGGAGTATGGAGCAGATGAGGAAGTCATAGAGAGAGCAGTCCCTATGGAAAGCAGATAGGGTTTGGGAAGGGAATATCTCTTTGCTTGTGGGTCTGACTGCAGGTGGTGAAAGTGGTATAGCATGATACATTGGATTATGCGATGGTAGAGAGTTGTTTCTGCGACTGGATGATTGTTTCCATTGGGGTTTTACAGGACTCAGTGCTTGGGCCCTTACTGTTTTTGATGTACTTTAATGACTTGGACTTAAACATGGGGGTACGATCAAGAAATTCATAGATAATGCAAAAAAAATGGACTGGAAAATAGTTAAGATAGCTATAAACTCAGGGAGGGTATCAACAGACAGGGCAGCTGGGCAGAACAGTGGCTAATAGAATTCAACCTGGAAAGTGTGAAATAATGCACATCATAACAGAAATTCTGGTAGTCCGTGATCTACAGTAGTTGAGGGAATTTTCCCGTATACTAAGTGCCAAGGGTATAGGATGCTTGAGTTTCATCCACTGAAGTAGCTGAACATCTGGAATCCCCACATTTTCCCATCCGTTGGGAAAGCATTTTAATACCTTGGGTAATGTTACATTGCACCATTGAGTCATCAACAACAGTAGGATGTTTAGATAACAACTTTACAAAAATAAAATTACACCGCTTTGATATAAATTTATCACAGTACGACATCTGGGTAATTCAGAACCAATGTAATTAACTGTAGCATAGCTCTTTGTGTGGAACTAATCATATGTCTACTGATTATATGTTTATTTCTAAATAAACAAGTAGGTTTTGTATACCAAGTTGATTCCTGCAACTATATAGGCTTCAACATGTTCAAAATTTAATTTTCTTGCTCTGGGATGTTTCTAATCCAGTTAAACATTATGTTTTGTCATTACATAACTTGACTGTTAATGGCCAAAATGTAATCTGAAAAATTGTAAAGTGTATCCACATTCCCTTATGTTGTGGTTAAACTAGCTGATTTAAAACTCACCAAGCTTGCTGGTCTGGGATTGCATTACCATGAAAGCAAGGCTTTGTTCAGTGTGTAGTGAAATTGCAGACATAATCAATAGATGCGCTTCATTACATATTATATCCAAAAAACTTTCTCATTGTTTTACAAATGAGAAATAACACAATCTGGTATTAATGACAGTACATACTTACAAAGGTTTAAGGCAATGGTTTATCATGGTGACGTGTACTCATGTGGTGTATTTTCCTCTGAAGCTACAATGTCCAATGCAGATATACATGGGCAACATTGAATAGTGCATACAGCATATACTGCATCTTGCTCCACTTCACAGAAAAAAATTTTAAGAGGAATTAGTGTGTCTAATTATTTTCAGATATCATACCCACACAACTGAGCCAGAAAGAAGGTAATTTAAATGAACATAGAACAGTACAGCACAGGAAAAGGCCCTTCAGTCCACCATATCTCTGTGAACCATGATGCCATTGTAAACTAATCCCATTTGTCTGCATATGGTCCATATCCCTCTATTCTCTGCATGTTCATGTACCTGTTGAAATGCCTCTTAAACATTGCTGTTGTATCTGCTTCTACCATCTCCCCTGGCAGCGTGTTCCACACATTTACCACAGACTGCATAAAATACTTGCCTCGCGCACCTCCTTTAAACTTTACATCTTTCACCTTAAACCTACTCCCCCTAGCATTTGACATTTCCACCCTGGGAAACAGACTCCAACTACCCAACCTGTCGATGCCTTTCATAATGTTATATACTTCTGTCAGGTCACTCCTCAGCCCACAACGCTCTAGTGAAAACAATCCAAATTAGTCCAACCTCTCCTTATAGCTATTGCACTCCAATCCAGGCTTTCCTGCTCCAGTGATGCTGCTTGGCCTGCTGTGTTCATCCAGCCCCATACCTTGTTATCTCGGATTCTCCAGCATCTGCAGTACCTTTTATCTCTGATACAACATCCCAGTAAACCTATTTTGCACCGTCTCCAAAATCTCCACATCCTTCCTATAGTGCAGCAAAGAGAACTGTAAAGATTACTCCATATATGGCCTAACTAAAATTTTAAACTGCTACAACATGACTTGCCAACTTTTCTGCTCAGTGCACCAAACAATGAAGGCAAGCATGCTGTCGGCCTTCTTTACCACCTTATCCACCTGTGTTGCCCCTTTCAGGTGCTTTGGATTTGCACCCCAAGATCCATCTGTATTACTTTAGTGAGGCCTTTGACAAGGTCCCACACAGCAGGCTAAGCATGAAGGTTAGGTCACATGGGATCCAGGAAAACCTAGCTAACTAGATTCAAAATTGGCTCAATGGAAGGAAGCAGAGGGTGATGGTTGAAAGTTGTTTCTCGGACTGGAGCCCTGAGACTAGTGGTGTGCAACAGGGGTCAGTGCTGGGACCTTTGTTATTTATTTAAATGATCTGGATAAGAATGTACAAGACATGATTAGCAAATTTGTAGATGATACAAAATTAGGAGGTATTGTTGATAGCTGGGAAGGGTGTCAAAAATTACAGAGGGATCTTGATCAGATGGGGAAGTGAGCTGAGAATTGGCAAATGCAATTCAATATAGATGTGTGTGAGGTGTTCCACTTTGGAAAGTCAAACCAAGGTAGGACTTATATAGTAAATGGTAAGGTTGTGAGGAGCATAGTGGAATAGAGGGAGCTATGAGTACAAGTACATAGTTTGTTGAAAGCGGCGTCACAGGTAAACAGGGTTGTGAAGAAGGCATTTAGCATGCTGGCCTTCATCGGTCAAGGTATTGAGTACAAGAGTTGGGACGTTATGTTACAGTTGTACAAGTCATGGGTGAGGCCGCACTTGGAGTATTGCGTACAGTTTTGGGTCACCCTGTTATAGGAAAGACAGAGTTAAACTAGAAAGTGTGCGAAGTAAGATTTACGAGGATGTTGCCAGGACTAGTAGGCTTGAGTTAGAGGGAGAGGTTGGCCAAGATATGACTTTATTCCTTGGAACGTAGGAGAATGAGGGGTGACCTTATTGAGGTGTATAAAATCATGAGCGGCATAGATAGGATATGGTCTCTTTCCCAGGGGTGAAGAACTGAAACCTAGAAGACAAAGATTTAAGGTGAGAGGGGAAAGATGTAAGAAGGACCTGAAGGGCAAATTCTTCACACAGAGCGTGGTGTGTGTACGGAATGGGCTGCCAGAGAAAGTGGTTGAGGCTGGTACAATAGCAACATTTAAAAAATATTTAGATAGGTGCATGTTTGGGAAGGGTTTAGGGGGATATGGACCAAATGTGGGCAATTGGGACTAGCTGAGTGGGCACCATGGTCAGCATGGACCAGTTTGGGCCGAAGGCCTTTTTCCATGCTGTATTACTCAATAACTCTATGATTCTAATGGTGTTCCTAAGGGTCCTACCATTTACTTTATACTTTCCTTTTGCACTTGACCTCCCAAAATACATTGGCTCACACTTTGCCAGATTAAACTCCATCTGCCATTTCTTTCCAACTGATCTATGTCCTGTATGAAATAACTCCATAGAGACAAGCATCCTATCACCAAGTCACCCTTTATTTACACGTGGAGAGTGACACTGATCCAGGTCCCTCAGAGCCAGCTCTCAGTGTAAACATGATGTCTGACACTCCTCTTTATATCTATCAGTCAGAACTCCCTGATTGGTGCAAATTAACAGCCCTAACCAAGGAGCTCATATTCTATGACATCCACTTAGCTGATCTCATTACAATCACTACACTGCTGTACCCTTTGATAACCTTCAACATTATCCACAACTCCATTAATTTTCATATCAGAACATAGAACATAGAACAGTACAGCACAGTACAGGCCCTTCGGCCCACTATGTTGTGCCGAACTTTTACCTGAAACCTAATGTCTATCTTACCTTCACCGCTACCTTATACTATCATCCATATGCCTATCTAATAGCCGCTTAAATGCCCCTAATGAGGCCAACTTGACTACCCTCTCTGGTAATGCATTCCACGCCCCTACCACTCTCTGAGTAAAGAACCTACCTCTGACGTCTCCCCGATATCTACCTCCATTCACTTTAAAACTATGTCCCCTCGTAAAAGCTACCTCCACCCTAGGAAAAAGTCTCTGGCTGTCTACTCTATCTATACTTCTGATTGTTTTGTACACCTCTATCAAGTCACCTCTCATCCTTCGTCATTCTAAAGAGAAAAGCCCTAGCTCTCTCAACCTTTCCTTGTAAGACCTTCCCTCCATTCCAGGCAAAATCCTGGTAAATCTCCTCTGCACCTTTTCTAACGCTTCCACATCTTTCCTGTAATGAGGTGACCAGAACTGGACACAATACTCCAGATGTGGCCGAACCAGGCTTTTGTATAGCTGGAGCATAACTTCACGGCTCTTGAACTCAATCCCTCTATTAATGAAAGTTAACACACCATACGCCTTCTTAACAACTCTATCCGCCTGGGTGTCAACTTTCAGGGAACTGTGAACATGAACCCCAAGATCTCTCTGCTCCTCCACAATGCCAAGAATTTTTCCGTTAACCCTGTATTCTGCTTTCAAGTTTGTCCTTCCAAAATGAATATTGTCAGCAAACTTACCAGTCACACCAACTACAGTTTTATCCAAATCATTTGTATAAATTGCAAATAACAGAGGTCCTGACAATGATCCCTGTGGAAAACCACTAGTCACAGATCTCCAGTCAGAAAAATACCCAGGCACAACTACTCTCGGTCTTCTATGACCAAGCCAATTGACCAAATCCAGTCACTGTGGATCCCACTTGACTAAATGAAGATGTGGAGTGAGAGAGAGGTATAATTTTTATGTGTGATGTGGCTGAATGAATATTGCCTATTTTAGATTCTCTCACAAAATCAAAATCTCCTGGAATTATCATGGAATTCACTTATGTTGACTCATGAGTAAAAATGAAACCTTTTGGTTGTTAGTTGGGTTGGTACGTGCAGAATCCTATCACAATGCTCAAGTCTTCAGATGAAACTGTTGAAAATCTAAACAAAATTGTTGATTGGATCTTAAGTTTGTAACTTTCTGTGAGGGAGGGATGGTAGGGCGTTCTGGTTAAGTGTGAGGAACCTTAGAGGTCATTGCAAAATGTTCCTCAGTGGCTTTTAACCTAGAGATAGCATTACCATATAACTTCCAGAGCTCCCAACCAAGTAGTGCAAATGGATATGATGATGATGGTGATGATGCACAAGACTACGCTGCAACACTTATTTTCAAAAGTAGACTCAAAATGTGCAATTAAAAGAGTTTGGCTTGGAAAACCAAAGAGAAATAAATGTCAGAATGCAATCCAGGGGAGTGAGTTTTCTGTCGCTAGGCAAGGTGAGGGAGATAGACCCAGCTGTATGCCATTCCCTCGTTAACCTCGCCCCATTTCACCACAATGAATAAAAGCATGTTGTCACCAATTGCCAGTGGCTCCACAGTAAAGAGGCCAAAGAGAAAGGTAAATGTAAAGTTCCCATTGTTCTACAAGACCATAAAATAGCTCTCTCATTAGGGAGAGAGAGAGTGAGAGAAAGAGAGAGAGGCAACCATTTCTGAAGAAGGGTCTAGGCCCAAAACATCAGTTTTCCTGCTCCTCTGATGCTGCTTGACCTGCTGTGTTCATCCAGCTCTACACCTTGTTATCTCAGAGGCAACTTGTGTTTGTTTAACCTAGGGGTCACCACATCTCAGGGAGAGATTGAGAAGGAGAATCCTTCAAGGTAACCTTATTACAAGTGAAAATAAAGGTTGCTTTCAGATCCCAATCAGGGCCAATTCTCATCCTTGTCCTCAGACGCCACAAGATTCAGGTCTTGTCAAGTTGAGTTAATATAAAAGAAAGTGATAATTTTTAAATGCAGGTACATTCACAGTGGAATTTTAAATACAACAAACAGAAAAGAACACTGGAGAAATTCAGCAGGTCTGGCAACATCTGTGGAGAGAAATTGAGTGAATGTTTCAAGTCTGATATGAACCTTCTTCGGGAGAGTCATACCGGACTCGAAGCACTAACTTTGTTAGAAGTACCAGAAGTGATACTATGTACTAATGCTTGGAAAAGGAAGAGTAAAGATTTGTAGTGCACAATGATATGCAGATGCGTGTGTCAGATACTGCAGGATTGTTAATTCACAGAATCATAGAGCAGTACACATGGAAACAGACCCTTCGGTCCAACTTGTCCATGCTGATCAGATATCCTAAATTAATGTAGTCCCATTTGCTAGCATTTGGCCCATATCCCTTTAAACCCTTCCTATTCATGTACCCATCCAGATGCTTTTTAAATATTGTACGTGTGTGATATTCTAAAGTTATATCTTTGTATCACTTTCCCCCATCCTTGGTTATTTGCTGTCAAGTTTCAGTTGTTTTACGTCTGATTAGTGGGAAGTGATGAGCGATAGGGGAGTGTATGACAGAGTGTAAACTTGGCTGTTTGCAGCACTACTTGTGTGAGTGGCTTTGCTGAACAGGTTTGATTAGGAAAACCTGAACATAACTGTAGTTTTGCTGTAAAACAGAATCCCCATGCTGGCTGCTGAATGACAAGTCAAAGGTTCAATCTTTTTGTTACTGCAAGTCTTTCCCTTTCAGTTATAAATCAAATTCACCACTTAGCTTGAGAGATTGCACATGTTTAAAGGAAACTCTTCTGGGATGTCCCAGGCAGGTTTGAAGTGTGAAGAAGAAACATTTCAATAGATGTTCATGTCCTTCACAAGCATAACCTACGGTTTTGCTGTCATTGAATAAATATGAGAATAATTTCTGCTGTTTCTTCTTAGTGTGGTCCCAGAAACCTGCTCCAAGTCAAGGTTGGGATCCACCGGGATCAGTAGGTATGGAGAAAACAACCAATAATTGGAGCAAATGCTCTTGCATCTTCCAATCCTTACATTTAGGATCCCGCACAATATTATTTGTCAGTCTGTCACAGGAAGTCAATAAAACAAATGCTAGAGTAAACACAGCTAATATTACACATTAACATACCCCTGGCAATAATGGTTATGCCAAGAAAATGATGAAATTTTCTACTTCAACATGAATGGCAATTCTAACTAAGTGGTATTGCTGTTTTGACAAAAGGAGTCATTAGAAGTGTGACTGTATCTATAGTACTCATTGGTGTCTGATCCATGGTAGCGTGCTGTGGGTCGGGATCGGTGGGGAAGTTGGAGGATGGAGACAGGTTGATTTTGAAATCTTGAGACAGTTTTATCACTTTGAGAAGACAATCTGACCAAAGTGATAATAAAAGTAAATGTTATGCTGAGGCACTCCTTGGTATTCAACAGTATATTTGCAGTCAACAACACTGTCAATTCCAGTTATAGTTTATGTACATCAAAAGTATCTCCATCATGCGGTTGTGCTTCATAATCTCTGGTGTGAAGTGGAAGTGGCAAGATTTTCAGTGTCATTTCACCATTCTTCCACGTGCTATATCTAAAGGAAATGCATCCAATTTCACCAGTGAGAAATTTTGTATCACACACAAAGGGTGGAAAGGGCAAATACCTGGAAGTAACACATATTGGCCAAAACTAACTCACCTACTCAGGTTCCAGGATTGTTGGATCAAAATGTTGTCACAATTTTACACCTAGAAAGAAAGCATAAGCAGAATGTCGTCCTGTTGCATAGTATTAACGTCAAAAAGCCATTTTTAAACTATCTACGATATTCATATGAATAAGTGTTCAACGAACAATGAGAACAAAAATTTATTCAATGCTCAGAGATAAAAGGTACTGCAGATGCTGGAGAATCCAAGATAACAAGCATGGGGCTGGATGAACACAGCAGGTCAAGCAGCATCATAGGAGCAGGAAAACTTGACGTTTCGGGCCGAAACCCTTCATCAGAAATGGGGGAGGGGAAGAGGGTGCTGAAATAAATAGGGAGAGAGGGGGAGGTGGATAGAGGATGGATAGAGGAGAGGATAGGTGGAGAGGAGGCAGCCAAGTCCTCCCTACCCCCCCACCTACACTCACCTTTACTGGCTCCATCCCCGCCTCTTCGACTTGTCTGCCTCCTCTCCACCTATCCTCTCCTCTATCCATCCTCTATCCACCTCCCCCTCTCTCCCTATTTATTTCAGAACCCTCTTCCCCTCCCCCATTTCTGATGAAGGGTTTAGGCCCGAAATGTCAAGTTTTCCTGCTCCTCTGATGCTGCTTGACCTGCTGTGTTCATCCAGCCCCATGCTTGCTCTATATTAAAACAAATAGGCTACACAGACCAGAGATAACAGTGAATCATTACTTGCCAACCCTACTGCCTCTCCATAATCTATACTAATCAAAATCCCCCCTGAGTCAAGTATAGTTTAAAACAGCTTGAAACATGGCAACAATTTAAAATTTATTCTAAGGCATGCAGATTTTACATAACTTTTAAATTTAACTAAAGATTGATAGTTCATTTTCAGATGAGATATTAAATAAACACCCTATTTGTCTTCTCAGTTTGTTGTAAGAGTTCCCACTTCATTATTCAAAAGAGAGCAGGGGATATATTCCTACAGCCCTTGGCCAATATTTATCCTTCACTGAAAAAACAGATAACTGGTCATTTATCAAATGGCTCTTTAGGAGACCTCACTATGCACAAGTGGGCTGCTGCATTTCCCACATTACAACAGCGACTAAGATCCTTCAAAGATCCTTCTTTTGGTTGTTTTCCATTTTGAGACTTGCCAACTTTGTTAAAGGTACTACACAAACGCAAGTTACCTCTAACTATCTTATCAATTATAACTGATCAAAGCTATCAACTTAGTTTGATTATTGCATGGATCTTACAGTCTAAGAATTAAATACAATTATAGCCAGCATTCTGTTCTATAGTTTCTCATTAACAGCATTATCACCTGCATTTCACTTGTTTCATTAATAAAATGCAGATTAATTTTTATTGCACAATTTTCAAATATTATGAAAGTTTGCAGAATTATTTAAACATGGTTTTCTGTAAATGAGCAAAAAAATATTCTAGGTGTAGGAGTTGGCAGGATACATGTGCAATGGACAAAGTTCCACATGCTTCGAAAGGCATGTGGGCAATCATATATTTAATCCCCATACATTTTTGTGGAAGAAAAGACCATTCAGACATTCATCCATTTATTTGTGCAGACTGAAATAACTGCCTGTGTGAATCTGATTACAGTACACTAGACTATAAGTTCACAGTTCCTACTAGCAGATGGATTTCAGTGAAGCTATAATTACATCATTACGGATCTTTCAGTAGTCATAATTTGGCAGGACTGGGCTGGTCACTGTTTGGTCTTCTGGCCCACATGTGGTGGGTTTTGTGAAGTGCCAGTGCTTATGAGTTTAGATTCTAGGTATAGCCTGACAAAAACAATGCAGGCACTGTTTTCATTCTGATTACTATGGACACTCATAGTACTTGTGCATTTCTGTTCCACTGCAGCCCAAATGAAATATTTCTATGTATGAAATTAAACTATAAGAAGTACTCATGTTCAGCAGTACTCACCTTTGATTGTTCAGCGGTGATTTTGACAGCCTTCGTAAATGATATTTTCCAATTTTGAGGAAAGATGCAAAATTAAGTACATTGTTGTAGATATAGGAGCTGTGAAATGATCTGATTTGGGTGTTTAAGATAATCAAGGAAATTGGTGACAAAAACACAATCTCTTTCGTCTAAGTGGAAGAGTTTAAATTGAGGGATAATGCTAGAACAAAAGATAAACCAGTTGTCGATCACTCCAATTCAAGATTGGAAAGATGTATATAAATTTTAGGGAAATCACACTGTACACAGTTCCTACATCTTCTGTCCTACTAAGCATACAATATTGTCAGCATTTCAGATGCAGTCTCTTTGTAAATTTCACTGTGGTTGGTGGTAACTGTGACAATACTATGTCTTTGAGAAGCATATTTGTCCTTTTTTCAAATGAAGAAAGATTGAGACAGAGGTGTTGAGCATGCTGCTCAAAGACAAAAAAAATCAGCTTGTGAGGTTTGGGTTTTTTTTAAAGTTTGAATAATAGAAACAACCTGAATGGGTGGAGTCAGAACCAGGAGTTTTAGTTTTAGCTTTCAGTAGCAATTGCTGGGGTCTTGAAGCTAGATGTGGCAATTTTTATTCTTCTCTCTGTTATAGCTAAAAGCTGGGGCCTTCTTCCTGCTGCAAGACAGAGGTGAAGGAAAAAGGGGAGGGGGAGTTGCATGTTTGATTAAGGGGAATACCACAGCAGTAGTCAGACATGAACTAACTCAGGGAACATCCAGTGAGGCTTCGTGGCTAGAGCTAAGAAATAAGAAGGGGATTGTGATGTAATTGGGGTTGTACTATAGGCACCCAAATCATCAATGGGAATTAGAGAAACAAATCTGCAGGGAGATTGCGGAGACTTGCAGGAGAAATAGGGTTGGCATAGTGGGGGATTTTAATTTTCCTAACATAGACTGAGACTGCTATAGAGTTAAAGGCTTAGATGGGGTGGAATTTGTTAAATGTGTTCAGGAAAGTTTCCTCAAGCAGTGTATAGAGGGTCTTACTTGGGAAGGGCAAATCTTGACCTTCTTTTGAGAAATAGGGCAGGACAGGTGACTGAGGTGACATTAGGGGAGCACTTTGGGACCAGTGACCGTAGTTCCATTAATTTTAAAATAGTTATGGAGAGGGACAGAACTGGTCCACATGTTCAAGTTCTAAATTGGGGCAAGGTGAATTTTGATGGAATTAGATAGGAGTTTGCAGGGGTTGATTGGAACAGTTTGTTTGCAGGCAAAGGGACCTTTGGCAAGTGGGACGTCTTTAAAAGTGTGATAGCTAGATTTCAAGGTCTATATGTTCCTGTGAGGGTGAGTGGTAAGGTTGGCAGGAGTAGGAACCCTGGATGACAAGATATATTGAGGCATTGACCAGAAAAATGGAGGCACGGCTCAGGAACAGGCAGCTGGGATCAAGGGAATCCCTGGAGGTATATAAGGAATACAGGAGTTTACTGAAGAAGGAAATCAATAGGATGAAAAAGGGACATGAGATAGCTTTGCCTGAGAAGATTAGGGTGAATCGGAAGAAGAGATTGCAGCAGGATCTTGATCAGCTGGGGAAGTGGGCCGAGAAATAGTATAGATAAGTGTGAGGTGTTGCATTTTGGAAAGTCAAATCAAAGTAGGAATTTCATGGTGAATGGTAGGGCCTTAAGGAGTATAGTAGAACAGAGGGACATTGGAGTTCAGGTGCACAGTTCTCTGAAAGTGGAGTCACAGGTAGACAGGGCAGTGAAGAATGCTTTTGGTACACTGGCCTTCATCAGTCAGGGTATTGAATACAGAAGTTGGGAAGTTATGTTGCAATTGTACATGACATTGGTTAGGCTGCACTTGGAGTATTGTGTTCGGTTTAGGAAAGATGTTATTAAACTGGAAAGAGTGCAGAAGAAATTTACAAGGATGTTGCCAGGACTCAAGGGACTGAGTTATAGGAAGAGGTTGGACAAGCTAGGACTTTTTTCTTGAGAGCATAGGAGAGTGAGGGGAGATCTTATAGAAGTGTATAAGATCATGAGAGGTATGGGTAGGATAAATGCACTCCATCTTCTTGCCAGGGTTGGGGAATCGATGACTAGAGGGCATCAGTCTAAGGTAAGAGGGGAAATAATACATGGGAACCTGGAGGGCAATTTTTTTTTACACAGAGGGTGATATGCACGTGGAATGAGCTGCCAGCGGAAGTAGTCGAGGCAGGTACAGTAACAACATTTAAAAGGCATTTGGCCAAATACATGGATAGGAAAGGTTTAGAACGATATGGGCCAAGTGCAGGGAAATGGTGTTAGCATGGATGGACATTTTGGTCGACATTGACCTCTTTGGGCTGAAGGACCTGTCTCTGTGTTGTAGGACTCTATGATTCTATAAATAAGAAAAAGTTAAGGTCTTGGCTATCCTCTTAAAATATTTTGAGGGAGTTTGGTCTGGTCCATAACAGCTACCATGCCTGAATGCATTGGCTCATGAGGTATTGAGGCTTTTATGTTCTTGTTCTGACATCTTCTATTTGTTAATTTATTTTAATCATTACAATCACATCATCTTTGACCTCTTCACCTCTGGAGGACATTGTTGAAGCAGACATTTCTCAAGAAAGTATGACCAAACAATGGGGTGTTATCAGGTTCAAAGCTCCTTCAACAACGTTCAGCCTTGTGAAATATCCATGGACCTCCTCATAATTTAATGGGGTTTGGGCAACTTTAAAAACATAAAAAAAAGTTAGGAATAAATAAAATTTAGATCAAAACACTAAACACAAAACTCACCTTAAATGCACTGTTTAAAGTACATTGCTTCATGTGGTCTTACCTTCACTCACATCCCATTCATGTTTAGGACTGCACTTCATTCCAGAGACCCTCTGGTTGTCGGATCCAAAAATGACATTGGTGATCCAGCATGCCATTGTTTTCACGAGAAACAAATCTAAACCTAGACTATTCTAAGGCACAGTGACTCAAAACCCGAACAATGAACCTGGCATTGATAAAGTTGGGCACTGTGTTGAGAGCTATACTCCTACACTTCTTACTGAACGTCATCAGTTTTGAACACACATGTCATCCTATTACAGTTTGGAATTGTTTATCGGAAAACCTCAGGGCCATTTGGTTTTTGGTTGAAGGATATTTTCAGTTTTTGGTCCACTGTAGTCCATTCAGGTTCTTTGAGGGAAAGAAAGCTTTGTTTTTAGGTTTGTCTGGGTCCATTTGGCTAAAAGATTTTTTTTCCCAAAGCACACAAACTCACCCTACCCCGCAGCCCCACTGCAAAGAAAAATCCTTGTGCCATCACTTACCTCTTGCCTTGGTTGCTTCATGATCCTGGGCCTCTGATGGGACTACTTCCCACAGCAGCCACCTCTTTGTGCAAATGAGCTAACTGTTTCTGATTGTTGAACAACTCTCAGTGGGTGCCACTCCCCACTATTTCAGTCCACCTTAAAGGCCCACGATTCAGCAGAGTATCCCCAAAGGAAGCAGCATGGGTCTCTCAGCAATTCCATAGTTCAAGAAGGAACACTATCACCTCCATAAAATTCCCCTTATAAATCTTCATTAGACATTTCGTATTGCATTATCAAATGAAGCTTTTAAGGCCAGTTTTCCCATATCCATTTTTCCACTTCTGGTAACTTGCTGTCTGAATGTGAGGGGTCAAGCAACATTCAGCCCCTGTAGATCAGTAAAATAGGTATTCCACAGTTATGAAGCTATAGTTAATTAACACATCCAGATCCTGTGAGTGGTCATTCGAATGCAAATCAATTGAAAAAAATATGAAAATTACCCTTGCCAGAATATTTGACATGGCCTACCACTGACCTATCGCAACTCCTGCAACAAAATCTGACCACTTACTTGTTCAGGAAAGTTGCCATGAGTCTGCCTCTAGGTTAAGCCCATCTGTTGCAGTTCATCTCAATCTGAAAGGTTTGTTTTTAAGGATGGCCTTTGTTGCTTAAGATCACTGGCATGATTTTTAAAGTCGTGCACTGTGTTAAAGTGAAATATGATGCTCAAATGACTTCAATATCAAATTTACACTGTCTCCAGTGATAGAGTAAACTTTGCTGCTAATCCCCTAAACTACTACAATAGTATTTACTGATCAGTTTGGGTGACCACGTGCAGATTTAATCTCTGAAAACAGGGATATCAACAACACAATTTGAAGGTTTTGTATCCTCTCGAGTACAATACTGTGCATTTTGAAGTGTCGGTTAAGTACCCATTATCCATCCATGCAAAAACTGAAAAGACCTTAAAACCAAAAAGTCTTCTTGCAAGTGAACCCAAACTTATTGACTCTCTGAGTTTGTGTTCTTTTGAAAATAAAATTTCTTGACTTGAATGGACCCAAATGAACCTAAAAGCAAAACCCTTTCTTTCCTCCCAAACGACCTGCATGGACTATGGTGGACACAAAAGCCAAAAATATCCTTCATCCGAAAACCAGTTGGTCCCAAGGTTTGCAGAGAAAGGATTCCCAACCTGTAACAGGATTCCATGTGTGTTCAAAATTGATGAAGTGCTGTAGCTCAAGCAGGGACGCTATAATGGATCTAATATGGGATCCTACTCACATGGTGCTGCACTTCTTTGATGCAGCTAACTTTCCAAATATAGTAGGCACTTTCTGATCACAGGGTCTGCTGTTATTTGACCAAATGGGATATTATGTGTGAGGGAGACCAACTGGCAGAAATAATACTATTATTCCAAAGCAATCCTCAATTTGAAAAAAAACTATTTACTTGAGGCAATGAAAGAAAAAATGTTCTTTCTAAAGAGTTCAGTCTTACCAGCATCTACCTTGCGGCAACAATCAATATAAATCTGCAGTTAGAGGCCTAAGGAATAAAAAGGTGTGAGATATTCATGAAGAGGGGTAATCTGCACTGAATTTGCAATAGGTAATAACTACAAGGCAGTGTAAAGCCAGCTTTAAAAGATACACATGGATCTCTATACCTGTCTGCAATGAATTTTCATGTCTCAACTAAGGAAGAACTTCAGTGTATGATAGCTGCATGTGTGAGGAGGTTACTCCTGAACAGGCTAATTATTGTTCCCGATAGATAGTTTAAATTAGAAGGTCAAAAAGGCAGACAATTCCTGTTTGACCACATGCTGACCAATAGACCGAGTAATCATTGCCTGCCAACGTGGAATGTGGATTTTAATTTAAATCTGTTCCTTCCTTAATTGTTTCCCTTTTCCACATCCTTCAGCCTTCACTAATTTCACCGCTATTTTTTTCAACCCCTCTTTATCTTTCCCTTTCTTTTCCACACTGTCTCCATATACTTTGGGAATTTGTGTCAAGTGTCCTCTGTGCGCTGAGGGACCATCAAGGCGAAAAAGAAAATGTTGTGTAACAGAAGCAATGTTTTTATCCTTCATCACACCGAGAAAATACTAGTATTTATTTTTCTGTAGAACTTAGATACTTGGTACATATGAATGAAAAACTGATTTCGGCTACCTGCAGCTTGGATAATAACTTATTTTCCCTCTGGTTAATATCAGCAAATTGCTTCCTTGTTTAACAAAAAGCACTCATGCAATGGAATGAAAATGATAGAGGCTTTGTAAATGGCATGTTGGTTTGCTGCACCAGATGACTCACATGAGTAGGATGAACATATACCTTTCATTAATAATTTAGTGCACTTTCATTGTTTGGTACTAAGCACTTGACGAGTATAAGCAATTTTTAAAAAAATCAGTTAGCTGGGATGCCAAAGATTTCTTTAGGCTACAACTAAGTTCATGGTTTCTTGAAGGATAATGGGTAATTGATCCGTAAACTTCAGGTCTTGTTTACCAAACATTAGAAATGGGTTAAATTGTTGGTAAGTGTAGATAAATGTAAGTTTGTTTACAGGGTTAGGTGAAATTTCAATCACTTAGATTTTCTACTTCCAATGAACTGGGGTATATTTCTGGCAGGTGGGGTTTCCACCCACCCCAGAAATATACCCCTAAAATACATGCAGATTCCCAAACTTGGGAGTTATTTAAAAATTAATAACAGCAATTTTTGGGCCTCTACTGAGTGGTTTTACCATACTGGGGGTGGAATATTGTTTCAGCAAACTTCATACGAATGACTTCATCCTTACCAATCTGCCTGCCAAGTTCAGTGATATTGGAAGTAGTCAAGAGCAAATTTTCTTCCATCTCAACTTCACTTTCCAAAGAAGAACATGATCAGAAACAGACCATATAGGCCATTGAGGATGCTTCCTCATTCATCGTGATTATTATTGATCTTGGGTTTCAACTTCCAACTTTCCCATCAATTCTCTATATCCGTTGATTCTCTGAACAAACAATAAAATGGCAACCTCAGGCTTTAAGTGTACTTCATGTTGGAGGATCCACAACCCTATGAGATAGAGGATAGAGGCCCACTTTTTTTTTCTCTCTCTCTTTTGTTTCTTCTTCATCTTCCTGAGGTGGAGGTGACCAGAACAGAGACTCCTGGCTGCGGTAGGCCTGGAGCAATGGCCTTGCTGAGACCTTGCAGAAGTCCTGGAGCCATGTTTGGGACCCTGGGCAATGAGGACAAACTCTGTTTAAGTTCTTTCTTTTTATTCTTTTGTACTTCAAAATAGCACCGGATTGTGGTGACAGAATACTTTTCACTCTATCTCCCTAGATATATGTGACAATAAATCATTCATAAATAATTCATTCATTCATGCACATAGATGAATACCAATGATTCACAACTCTCAGTGGGAAGAAATTTCTCATATGAGTCCTAAATCACCAACCCATTCCCTGAGAGTCTGCCCTTGTGTTCTAGATTTCCCAACCAAAATAACAACTTCTCAGTGTCTACCTGTTAAGCACATTCAAAATTTTGTACGTTTTAATAGAAAAATCACTTCTTAAGTTCCAGAAAGCATGGGTCAAATTTATTCAGCCTCTCTTCACCCTGTGCCCCTCAATGGATTTCTGGACCAAGCCGTGACCAACAATTACAAAAACATATTCTTAGAATGGAGTATCCCACTAAGAACATGCATCCCTCAGGATCTGGGTGGAAAATCATGGGGAACCTGAATTCCCAATAAGTATTCCTAACAGATGAGGCCCCCCACCAAGACCATGAAATACATTACCATAGCACATCATGAAATAAATGCTAATTAAAGACTTTTTCATTGTTCTTTGCACAAGCAATAGACAGTATTTAATTCTGTTTGAGTTTTTTGTCCTTTGTGTGAAAAACTCAGAATCTAACACAAAAAAAGATTCACTCTTACACATTAGGGGCTTGATGTGCTTACCTGTGCTTCAACAGAGAGCTTGAGACTAGCGTTGGACATTTTAATCTTTGGCAAGAGCGTAGCATTGTCCAATAGACTCTCCACTTGATACCATTTTCAATTACTTTAAGCGTTTTTATAACTTCTGGCTAAGTTGGTAACACCCATTTAGATTGTTCCTTAAAGTTAAAGTGGCTCCATTCCATCACCATGTGGTAATTCTAGTTTGATATCTGGTGGGTTTATATCAGGAATGGCATGGCAGGAATTTCAGACGGTGGAGTTGCCCTATCTGCTATCCGAAGTGTTGATGGAAAATGTGACCCACCAACAATGGCCTGGCCTGCAGCCATTTAATGCTCAGTGGAGTTTGGCTCAGAGTAAGACTTCTGCCCCTAATTGTCGAAGAAACCCCAGATTAGCTTCCAGCCAATCTGACTGGGTGGCAGCTCAGTCGTCCCAACTTCACCTGGTTGAATGGTGGCCATTACTGTGGCTTAGGCAGACAGCAAAGCAGAGAAGATAATGGAGAATAGACTTCAGTTAAGTTTGGGGTATTAGCAGGGCCTGGCTATCAGACCGGGGTGGGGCAGGGTCTTATGAATTTGGTGAGGTGTGGGGTGTCCTATGGACTCAGGGACACCTGAAGGAGGCAACCTGTTCCCAGTAGTATCTGGCATGTTACCCCCTTTTCCAAAAGTGAGTAGTAGCCAGGACTACATGAGGCATTTAAGTAGCTTTTAATTCACCATTTGATGGTCTCAGTAAGGCCAAGGGTGAGAGGCCACCCGGTGCCCCCTCATGAAGTGGGAAATGGATTGAGGTGATTTGGTATGTGGCAGACAGACCATATGGTGCAACTTACACATCTCAACCACCCCCAGCAGCAAATCCACTGGCTGGGGGACTGTAAAGTTTCACCCAGAAAGTAAAATTACACTGGAGAATTAAATCAGATGGATTGGAAATTGAGCAGCTGCCACTAACACTTGCACCTTCTAAGGCAGGTTATATTAAAATTACAATCTATGAATCAGTGACCCTAGTTATGGGATTTGACAGCAGGTAAAATTTTGCCATGGTAATACACAAAGCTGAAAAAGACAATCACTTATGTAAATGTTGCAGTTTGACACATGTTTATATATGAACAGTGCTATCAAGCAGCACCTGCTCAGCAATAACCTGCTCAGCGACGCCCAGTTTGGGTTCCACCGGGGCCACTCAGCTCCTGACCTCATTACAACCTTGGTTCAAACATGGACAAAAGAGCTGAATTCCAGAGGTGAGGTGAGAGTGACAGCCAATGACATCAAGGGTGTATTTGACCAAGTGTGGCATCAAGGAGCCCTAGCAAAACTGGAATCAATGGGTATCAGGGGGCACGCACTCTGGTGGTTGGAGTCATACCTGGCACATAGGAAGGTAGTCATGGTTGTGGGAGGTACGTCATCTCACCTCCAGAACATCTCTGCAGGAGTTCCTCAGGGTAGTGTTCTAGGCCCAACCATCTCCAGCTGCTTCATCAATGACCTTCCCTTCATCATAAGGTCAGAGATGGGGATGTTCGCCGATGATCACACAATGTTCAGCACCATTCTTGACTCCTCAGATACTGAAGCAGTCCATGTTCAAATGCAACAAGATCTGGACAATATTGAGGCTTGGGCTGACAAGTGGCAAGTAACATTCACACAACACAAATGCCAGGCTATGACCATCACCAATAATGTTACCATCATTGAATCCCACACCGTCAACATCCTGGGGGTTACCATTGACCAGAAACTCAACTGGACTCACCACATAAGCACAGTGGCTACAAGAACAGGTCAGAGGCTAGAAATATTGTGGTGAGTAGCACACCTCCTGACTCCCCAAAGCCTGTCCACCATCTACAAGGCATAATGTCAGGAGTGTGATGGAATACTCCCCACTTGCCTGGATGAGTGCAGCCCCAACAAAACTCAAGAAGCTTCACACCATCCAGGACAAAGCAGCCCGCTTGATTGGCACCACATCCACAAGCATCCATTCCCTCCGTCACCGACGCTCAGTAGCAGCAGTGTGTACTATCTACAAAATGCACTGCAGAAATTCAGCAAAGATCCTCAGACTGCACCTTCTAAAACCATGATCATTTGCAAGAAGGACAAGGGCAGCAGATACATGGGAACGCCAGCACCCGCAAGTTCCCCTCCAAGCTCCTTCTCTAATGTATTATAGGTTAACCCACAGCAGGTGGGTTGCAGCGGTTCAAGGAGGCAGCTCACCACCACCTTCTCAAGGGCAACTAGGGATGGGGCAATAAATGCTGGCACAGGCAACCAAGTCTACACCCCACAGAAATGAGTAAAAAATAAAAAGAAAAAAACAAGTTGGGATCTGTAAGCTTTAGCAGAAAATGTTCTTTTGGTCTGCCTCTACTACCTTTATATAAAATAAAAACAGAAGGTGCTTGAGAAACTCAGCAGATCTGGCAGCATTTGTGGGCAGAGTTAATGTTTTGACTCCAGTAGCCATTCTTTAGAACTTTATGTACATGTTCATTCCATTCCAACCTCCAACCTTTCCCCAATAATGTCCCAAAAACTTCCAAGTGTAACCAGTGCTCAAAACAACACTTTGATGCTGTTATCGTGCCTTATAAACGGTTATAACAAAACACAGGACAGAATCAGTAAATATTGAAATTCTGTCCAGTTTTAATGCATTGTGAATAACGCCATCCCTTTGGTTTGGGGCATTGTGTGTCAATAGAGCACGCTTGGTATAATCGTACATGTATTAATTGTACACAGAAAACATTGTTGGAAAATGGAATACATGTATTAAGCCATTCGCACACACACACATAAGTACACGCACATTAAGTTACTGTAACCAATCAGGGCTGGTTGGCGGTTTGGGGGAAGCCCTTACAGTCTGTGTGTGTGTGAGTGAGAGAGAGATGAACTCGGCTCCGCGGGACTCGAATTCATTCATTCGGAAACTCAAACCATGTGAGACAGCGAGCGAGTGAGCGACAGAGAGAGCAGCGGCTCGCAGCCTCGTACAAATTGACATTACTGTTTAAGCTGCCTTCATTCAGTCACACAAAAAAAAATCATACAGAAAAGGTGGAATCAGCCAGCGCCTCACTCTTTTCATTGCCATACGCAGAGAGGGTTTTGGTTTGGTTTTACATGGTAGCAAGAATCAAGTTTATATTAAATACAGCGCACTGAGGGAATACAAGAATGCTTCCGAACCACACACTCTGTATGTTGTATCTAGTCCACATCACGGCTGCAATAGTTTCAGGTACAGTAACTTTCTTTTCAGAATACTTTCTATTCAGACAGAAATACCTTTAACACTTTTCAGTTTCAACCTATAAACCATTAAATATTGGGCGAAAAGTTATGTTCCTAATCAGTTGACCCTAGAATAATGTGATCATTGCACTTGTACAGTTTTGCTTAAAGTCTGTGGGGAAGAAAGAAGGGTAACATTTTACTGAGCCTTTTTCAGATTTGTTTTTCTCTCTCATTAATTAGGTTGTGTTTGTTCTCTCCATCCCCTGGCAGGTCTCGGGACTTTCCGAGAGGAATCTGAGATCGTTTTCCCGGCGGTTTTACCGAGCAGCCCAGGGGCCGGGGCTGAGGCCGGGACGACATCCAGGGAAGTGCGCTCTATCTCGGCCGGGGGCGATGAATATGAATCGCAGGAGTTCTATCCACGGGAGTTACAGCCGCTGCTGGCCCCGGTACGGGCGCTGCAGCTGAAGATCCCAGCGTTTGGCCGAGAGCTGTACCTGAGCCTGCGGCGGGACAGCCGCTTCTTATCGGGCAGTTTCACGGTGCATAGCCACCGGGGCCGTTCCCACAGCTCGCTGCTGCCTTCCCAAGCCGAGCTCTCCTGCTACTACAGCGGCTTCGTGCACTCTTACCGCGGCTCGCTCGCCTCCTTCAGTACCTGCGGGGGCCTGGTAAGCTCACAGCTGGTACTGCTCCTCACCCCCACTGCCCATCTGCCCCAAACCCCTCCGCCCCCTGCCCGTCACCCCCTCTGCCCCTGCCTTTCACCCCCTGTGCCCATCTGCCTCGGCCCCCTGACCTTCACCCCCTCTGCCCCTGACCTTCACCTCCCTGCCCTTTACCCCTGTGCCCATCTGCCCCAACCTCCTCTGCCTCCTGCCCTTCACCCCCTCTGCCCCCGACCTTCACCTCCCTGCCCTTTACCCCTGTGCCCATCTGCCCATAACCCCCTATGCCCCTGCCCTTCATCCCCTGTGCCCATCTGCCCCTCATCCCCTGCCCTTCACCCCATGTCCAACTGCCCCTTATCCCCACTGCTCCCTGCCCACCTGCCCCTCACACCTTGTGCCCCCTTCCCTTCACCTCCTGTGTCTATCGGCCTTTCATCCCCACTGCCCCCTGCTCTTAACCCCGTGTCCCTCACCCTCACCCGGTATGTCCCTCTGTCCCTACTCCCTGTGCCCATCAGCCTCACCCCCTCTGTCCCCTCTGCTCTTACCCTTCACACCCCAGCAGTGCCCAGTTACTGGGGCAGTTCCGGAGCTGGTTAGCTTCCACACTCCGAGAGATTCTGCAATCTCATACCTGCTTGCCCCC
>JAHRHZ010000270.1:903062-933243 GCA_024137785.1 Ginglymostoma cirratum | reverse complement strand
CCTCACCCCCAATCTCCCTCACTCCCAATCTCCCCCACCCCCACCCCCTTCATCCCCACCCCAATCTCCCTCGCTCCCAATCTCCCCCACCCCCACCCCCTTCATCCCCATCCCAATCTCCCTCACCCCCACCCTAATCTCCCTCACCTCGCCCCCAATCTCCCTCGCTCCCAATCTCCCCCACCCCCACCCCTTTCATCCCCACCCCAATCTCCCTCACCTTGGCTCGCCTGCTCCTCTCTCCAGTCCCTACGTTGCACTTCAGTTTCATTTTTTAAACTTATTTATTTTAGAGTGTTTCAAAAAAAAGTTTGTTTTTTCCAAAATGCTCATGGTGCTGGTTATGAAAATGTAAAGGCTGCTTGGCTGGATGAGGGTAGTTTAGCCTTTGAGCTGACGAATAGGCGTCTCCCCCTGCTCCAGGCGCTGGGGCCGGTGTTCACCTGAGTGGGTCACCGAGGAGAAAGCAAGGAGCTGGGCGGAGAGGTGCCAACTGCTCTCCCGTTCCAGGCTAGGCCGGCAGGAGGCGCGCGTCTGGTGGATATGTTACTCCAGGAGTCCCGCTGTTAAATGATAAAACTCATTCAGAAACGTGATCGTGGAATGAGAGCCGATGAAAGGAAAATGACATAGTGGGGTAAACTGTGAATCTAGATGTATTTTTGTATTAGAAGGTCATCGATTCAAGATTAGTACTTCCCAAAGCTAACAGAATGGGAAGGAGCGTTGCAAGGTTTCACTCGTGTGTTGAACGTTCTAGTAATTTGATTGTGTTTTGGAAATATTTGAAACATTTAGTAATATTCACACGAGTATTTCCAGGCAAAACAGCTGAATACAATTCGCAACCCCAATGTGGATTTCACAAGCTTCAAAATCTCCCCTCCCCCAACCGCATCCCAAAACCAGCCCAGCTCATCTCCTCCTCCCTAACCTGTTCTTCCTCTCACCTATCCCCTCCTCCCACCTCAAGCCACACCCCCATCTCCTATCTACTAACCTCATCCCACCCCCTTGACCTGTCTGTGCTCCCTGGACTGACCTATCTCCTCCCTACCTCCCCACCTACACTCACCTTTACTGGCTCCTCTTCGACTTGTCTGCCTCCTCTCCACCTATCCTCTCCTCTATCCATCCTCTATCCGCCTCCCCCTCTCTCCCTATTTATTTCAGAACCCTCTTCCCCTCCCCCATTTCTGATGAAGGGTCTAGGCCCGAAACGTAAAGTTTTCCTGCTCCTATGATGCTGCTTGGCCTGCTGTGTTCATCCAGCCCCACACCTTGTTATCCCCTTCTACATTCTGTTGTGTTCCTTGTTTGTATGTGTGCTGTAGGTTTGCTCAGTTGTTTGGAATGTCAGTTTGTGACGCCGAGGTTCAATTCACACACTGTCTTTGTCAACCTCTTGGCCTCACCTGAAGCCTGGTGAGCGTCTGGTTAAACTACCTCCCGTTGTCTATCTGTAATAAAAAGAGCAGCCCTACGCTGTGTTGGAGTTTTATGTAAGTGTCCACGTGTTTTTGTGAGTAGTTGTTAAAGTGGAGGTGACGAGTTTGGGATTAGTGCCTGATGACCTTCAGATAATGCTGGCAAAGCGCCGAAACAGTGCAGCAAGGGTTAATTATTTTGTCTCATTTTTGCAATTCACCAAGTCCTGGAATGCATTTTGTATTTTCTCTGCAGTGTCCTTCAATGCAATGTTGCTTCCTGAATTCATCCGTTTCATTTCCATTACTCCAGTGAAACTTCTCACCCAGCTTTAGGACTAGAACAACCCGAATGCAAGTCACAAATGACAGCCCATTAATGTGATCATCATGTACTGTTCCTTGTCATCCTTTCTGTATCTGTGGACACCATCCACCACCACTTCACTGTTGTATAGCTCAGCGTGACTACTGTTCTCAAACATTTTATGCCTTTTCCGTTTAGACTTAATATTCAATTTGATTTTTTGATTGTCACCTGTATTTTGTTACAAAATACAGAGAAAAGTGTTGTATAGCGTTGCCCCTTTCCAACACCATCTTAAAACAGAAATAAAAAACCAAAACATGGAAAATAAAGGCGGAAGAATAAAACGTCCAAGTTTACAGTCATTGTTAAGAGCTCTGCCATGGGCCATGGAGCTGGTGATAAAGCACCAGTCCCTTCACCTCATCGTCGCCACTGGATAGAAAATCATCACTCTTCAGAGCCATCTCACTTCCACTGATTCCCTCACTACTATGAATCCTCTGTTGGCTTCACCGATCCAAATGCCACCAGTGCTGCTGAGTACCATACTGGTCTAAACTTGCCTCTGCTGCAGCCTTCATGAATCTGGACTGCAAGCAGATGCCTCAATGATGCAGAAGTCACTGGGAACCCAAACTCTCCGCACTGCTGCTTCCAGCCTGCACTGGGCCCACTTATCACCACCAATGCCATTGCCATGACTGAGCACCTGCTCTTGCCCCCTCGAGCTGCCTGCTCCCTCTCTCACTGCCCCCTCGAGCTGCCTGCTCCCTCTCTCACTGCCCCCTTGGGGCTGCCTGCTCCCTCTCTCACTGACCCCTCGGGGCTGCCTGCTCCCTCTCTCACCGTCCCCTTGGGGCTGCCTGCTCCCTCTCTCACCGCCACCTCGGGGCTGCCTGCTCCTTCTCTCACTCCCCCTTCGAGCTACCTGCTCCCTCTCTCACTGCCCCCTTGGGGCTGCCTGCTCCCTCTCTCACTGCCCCCTTGGGGCTGCCTGCTCCCTCTCTCACTGCTCCCTCGAGGCTGCCCGCTCCTGCTCTTGCCCCTTGGGGCTACCTGCTCTCACTCTCCTCCTGTGGGCTCCCTGGGCTCTAGAGCACCTCCCCCAGGTGGAGCTGTGGGACTTGCTGCCTGCAGTGTTCTGTGACATGCTGCGTTCCAGGGCTTGTAGTCCACGCACTGTTCTAGAGACTTGCTGCTAGCATCTGCTGCTGCAGTGTTCATCTCCGGTGCTGAGGGGAGAGAAGAAACCACAAGAGAGGCAAAAAAGGAGGAAAAGAACAGGCGGATCACAGGAGCATCCTAATCTGTACCCATCGTGGAAATGTATGGGCGTAAGGGAGTTTTTTGTCATTCATTCATGGGATGAGGGTGTCACTGGCTCATCCAGCATTTATTGCCCATTCTTCATTGCCCAGAAGGTAGTTAAGAGTTAACACATTGCTGTGGGTCTGGAGTCACATGTAAGCCAGGATGGCTACAGGACATTAGTGAACCAGGTGGGTTTCCCCCCACACAATTGGCAATGGATTTGAGATCATCATTGGATGCTTAATTCCAGATTTTTAGTGAATTTACATTCCACCATTTGCTATGGTGGGATTTGAGCCTAAATCGTCAGGAACATTACTTGGGATTCTGGATTAATTCTTTAATGATAGTACCACCAGGCCATCACCTCCCATAGGCACCACTGATCAGACATGATCTCATTAAATGGCAGAGCACTCCTGTGGGGCTGAATGGCTTTCTCCTGTTCCTCTGTGTCATTTGATTTTAATATGAAAATAAGATACTCTAGAAGCAAACTAGAATTGTGAAATGAAACAAAGCCGATTACATGGAAATGAGCTAAAAGGACAAAAACTCATCTGGAAACATTCATCCATGGATTGACGGTGGAGATAAAGATTGTATGATTTTGAAAGCAGAGGCTGATCATATTGTAAATAACATCATTAATCCTGAGGATTGGGAGTGTTCTGGAAAACCAGCAAAGGGCCATCATCAAGTTGATAAAAAGGGAAAGAAATCTCAGGAGAGTAAATGAACCGTTAATATTAAAAAATTGAAAGTAGCTCCTGTAAATGTTGGTCCCATAAAACGTAGGTGGAAAATTCTCATGGGGAGTGAGACAATGGCTCACACAATGAAGAAATATTTTGAATCCTGTCTTTATAGCAAAAGACACAAGTTAGACACGAAAAATAGAAAATAACATTGGGGCTAGTAATTAATTTTAGCAGAAAATATATTAGAGATCTTGAGGGACAATAAACTGGCAAATACTCCAGGACTTGATGGCTTACCTATCAGTGTTCTAAAAGAGGTAGCTGCAGATGGCAGGTGTATAGGTTACGAGTTTCCAAAATTCCCTACATTCCAGATTGTACTCTGTGATTGGAAATTCGCAAAGATGACGTTGCTTTTAAAAAAGAGAGCGAAAGGTGAGAATTATGAGGTAGTTAGCCCGATAGTAGTCATCAGGAAGATTTTGGAATTATCAATAAATATGAAGCAGGGAGGATTGAATAGTTGTGACAATATGAGACTGCACAGATACAGGTGAAAACCGTTTAGTTTGGGAAACCTGGTCAACATGGACAAGATGGACCAAAGGGTCTGTTTCCATGCTGCGTGTCTGTGACTCAATGACTCTATGAACAATCTCTTAGTAATTAAACAGATGATGGAAATTGGGGAACTATAACAGACAACTGAATCCTAGGAATGCCTAGGGAATTCCCAGAGTCTCTGCCTTAATGGAGGGTGTGAAAGAAATCACTTAGCAATAGAGAGATGCTTCATAAAATCTCAGTGGACCAACTAAATTGTAAATTAACATCTGCCCTGGTGCGGGCAGTGCATGAGAACAACTCACTGAAAATGTTTGGAGGTGACTGTCTATATTAATTGATTTCAGGTGAAGGTCAAATTCAAGTTTCACAGCCACTGTGTTCTCAGAAAGATATTGAAACAATTATATGGATTTGCCATTTACATATGTGATCCAGGGGCACTTGCACCCTGGTTACAAAAGTTTTTTTTTAAATGAAACAATACAAGAATATTTCTCCCTCTTAATGTGTATAAAAGCAACTTGAATTAGAGTTCTTTTCTTGAAGAAGGGTCTAGACCCGAAACATCAGCTTTCCTGCTCCTCTGATGCTGCTTGGCTTGCTGTGTTCATCCAGCTCTACACCTTGTTGTCTCAGCCTCTCACTATGACATGTTTCAATGAGATTGCACTCTGGAATTGAGAAAAGTGAAAGGTAACAGCCCAATCTACTCTGGTTCCCACAATAAGAAACTATCTAATGAATCTTTACTGTGCTGCCTCCATTGCAAGTTTACTCTTCCTTGGAAATGGAAACTAAAACTGTACACAGTACTCCGTATATGGTCTCACAAAAGGTCTATACAACTTCTTTAGTCTTGAAATCTAATCCCTTTCAATGCTTGTTTAAAATGGTGTAAAACCAGCAGGATGTGTTTTACTACTAGTTTTACATTATTTTCTGAACAAGAGAATGGAACTCCATGCCTGTTTTGGACCATCACCCAAGACTTTATCAAGTTTACTCAACAGTAGCTGTCATACAATTACATAGTGAAACAGGCTTTATTGTGAGTGGAATATATTTTCAAGTTTTGTTTATTGAATGGTACATATTGTAAGGAAAAAATTATTACAAGGAAAGCAACCAACCTGATGTTGGACTGTGTAAAGTGGATAAATCGCCTGTGGACATATGGCAGGCACAGCAGCTCATTGAAATAATGTGAACACAACTGGAGATTGGACCAGAGTCAGGTCTGGGCATGTATTAGTATTGAGCCAATTGTAATGTCCTTAAAATAAGGTTGTAATCAATTTTTACCACATGGAGAACATGAAGGGGCCTGCAAGAGCAAGAAATATTGTTCTCTCCATGGTGGCATGGTTCCTGTACTTACAGCATACACACAGCAAACAGTTCAACAAATGAGCTCCCATAACCTCTTCAAGGTCAACCAGGAGTGGGCAATAAATGCTGGCCCAGCTAGAGATGTCCACATCCTATGAATGAATTTTAAAAAGGTGATTTGATTTAATTAGATGGGAAACAAACCTTCACTTTCCTTGCCAGGTTCAAATGTAGAGATTGTTGCAGCATGTTGTTGCATGAGGTGTTGCTGCTCGTAATAACTTTGCATGCTATACATACTTACTGTATTAAAAGCTCTTGTCATCATGACCTTTGTTTAAGATAAAGTCACTGCCATATGTGAATTTAATGGAACCTGGTTCACGTTTGTTGGCATGGATAAAAGGCATGGACAAAACTACCCCCACTCTCCCATCACCACTGCAGTATTTCCATCCAATAAAGAGCCCAGGCAATCCCCCTGTCTTTTACATGGAAAAACATTTGTAGAACATTGTAATTTACATAAATAATTTCACACTTCAGGATGGATAGCATTTGCTTGATTGCCAATTGCCGGGTGTCTTTCCTTTTGATAAATGTAAGGTAGATTGGTTGTAGTCTTTGGGGTCCACTTTGACTTATTGTTAAACTCGAGGGAAAGTTTGAACCATTCCCAAAACAAGCCCTACAAAGATTATTTGGGGACCCCCTGCGCTTATATGGGCCATGGCTGGGCATGACCCTGTGATAGCATCCTTGCTCTTGTTTGAAATATTGACATGGTATCTTTCTATCCAATCAAACAGGTAGATGAGCCTTAGTTTAATGTCTCATCCAACGATGTATCTCTTAAGGTCAATTGTGAACTGATGAACTTTAAGAACAATGTGACAATTTCACAGTCATCATTATGACACTTTATTTTGTACATTCCAAATACACTTGTTTAGGTGAATTCAATTTGTCCAGCTAGAGTGTTGGGCATTCAAAATGGAACTGGCTGCCTTGTTATTTTGAACATAATGGCAAAGCTGCCCACCTCATTTCTGTCCATTAACCACCCCCTGTCCCTAACCCTGCCCCCATCCTACAGGCTAGCGATAGGGAAAGAAAGGTAAAGGTGACCTCATCAAGCTTGGCAATTTTGCTCTTTAACTCAACCGATCTGATATTCTTGATTCTCTCTCTTCCTTCACAATTCTGTTATGATTTGGTGCTGGAGGTGCTGGGAATTATCAGGGTGATTTCATGTAGCCATGGCCCAGAATGGAAGATCTATAAAGATGGAAGTATAGCCTTCAGTATGTTCTAGATCTATGATGTCTCAAAGAAGATTTGATGGAATGATTAGGATGATCAGTCCTTTTGCGTGAATGTCACTATAAGTCAGAATGTTACAGAATACAAATATGGAACTACTGCAAGTTTGCGGCTGTTTGATTTGAATCTAAGTAAGCAGATTTCATTGGCTAAATTTTCCCAATTTAATCCATGGAATGAAGGTTTGGCAAGGCAGCTACGGAAGGCACCACCCAACAGCTAAAGTTGGTATCTATTTTTAAAATTCATGTTTCTCTGGTGACAGTGGTGTCGTATCTATTTGTACCATGTGCTTTGTATGGGATAAGCTCATGCGAATAATATGTAACCTTTGTGACCTTCAGCCAGAATCAACATGACTCACATGAGTTAGATTAATTCTAGAGTAGTTTTTGGAAGTACAGAGTAATTACTTCTCAAGGCACAACGGAATATAGGACAGTACAGTGCGGGAACAGGCTCTTCGGCCCACTATATCTGTACAGACCATCATGCCATTCTAAACCAATCCCATCTGCCTGTACATGGTCCTTATCCCTCTATTTCCTCCCTGTTCATGTGTCTATCATGATGCCTCTTAAATGTTGCTATCATAATAGATGTGATGGTAGAGCATACAACCCATTGGGAGAAAAGGAGGCTGCAATTTGAACCACCATTCATATTTACAAATATTTAAATAGATATAGTTATATATCTGAGAGTTGAATTTCATAACTTGGCTGAATCTCGAGACGAAATGTTTGACAGTGGGCTACCTGAAGACTTAATGATCGAGAAAAATACCAGTAGAAAATTTTTAAACAGCAAATGCCCTATGGAGTAACAAGGAACACTGATGTTGATTGTTTTGGGAAGTCATGATCAGAAATGAGAAAGACAAAATGATGCAGCAAAGGTGGAAATAAAAGATAAAATGGGTATATTGTTCCAATTCTCAAAAAAAGTTGAAGGACCAACTTAATTTTTCCAATAAATTATCCATTCTTTACAAAATATCTTTTACTTCAGAAGTATTTCTCTTTTGTAACTGAACTGCCAAGTAATTATCAGACTTTTTCCATTGTGGTACAGAAAGGCTCCCATTTTAAATCCTTTAAGTCATTGTCATTCATAGTGCCCAAGAATAGTCACCTTGAAATACCTTAAGGCTGTATTAGTGACGATTACAGTCCACATCAATATGTTATTTCGTATGTCATGTTATTAACTGGGATGACTTTGTCAATCAGTTATTTAAATATGATATTCATACAGGTTTTATTCAGTTGCTGCATTGATCTTGCCATATATTCTGAGAATTGACTGAGATACTTTGAAGATTGATGTATATGGGCTGCTTGAAGTTTGTGATCAGCCTGGGAAATTAAGTATAGAGTACTAGTTTACCCATCAAAGTGAGGAATGAGCAAACTGCAGAATGGAACATTTTACCGCTTGTCACGCTTTGACAAAGTCAAGGCAATGCAGGTCAGGTATGACATGGGTCAGCTGTAAGGAACAATTCTATTTCATTGCCCTGCTGCATTTAAGCTTCAGAAGAACACCTCCTACTGCTCCAGTGTGGCATTTCAATTTTATGGTGCAGACTTGTATGCATTGAGAAGCAAATTTAGACTATACAAATTTATTTAACCTGTGATCCATAACAGCTGCCACAGAGAAGAAGGAGGCATTTATTCTGTTTGTCTGGATTAGATTTTAGCTGTAGTGCCAGCATTGAAATGATAGGAATCTGACATGCATTACCACCCAATCAGATATTAATGCAACATGTCTAAAACGTGCACTCATACATACAGGTATATGAAAGGGGGATCTTGAACTTTTCTTCTCTTTTAAATTTTGTAGATGGGGTTCATTCAAATTAACGAAGAGTTTATATTTATTGAACCTCTGAATCACACCTTGGCTGTAACAGGATATGCTCATCGTGTTTACAGAAGAAAACGGTCAATGGATGAAAAATCAGCAGAAAAGCAAGCATCACAACCATTGTGTGGAGTTTATACAGGTATACACCTTTTCTTGCAATGGATCCTTGAGTGTTTGTTTGAAAGGTATGAAGCCTATGTTTGAGTGTCATGATAGATTGATTGTAGTAGATATTAGTGCTCGCCTCATGATCTATAAATTATCGTTTACAATATTAATGGATGACACAAAATGTTTGCTATATTTACTTCCTTGCCTTTATAATGTAGACACCAAAAATTATTTTAAATAGATTAGCACTTCAACTAAAATATGAGAGAGGAAAATGTCAGTCAAATGTGTAATTTAATTCAATCATCTTAAGGATTCATTTGCTAATGTTGCCAACAGAAGTTCTAGGTTAATGAGTACAATCTTTACATCTGTTCTTTTTTTATTGTTGCTCAGGAGTGATATTCCTAGTTTTGTTTAAATATTTGCTTGGGCCAAACTTCTCCAGAAATGTATAAACTGTCACTGTTTCTTTTTTAAAATTTAATCAGTGACACTAACAAGTTTGAATCTAGGATTATAAAATGATCATTCTTTGTGCTTTGGGCGGGTATATGAATAGGAAGGGTTTAGAGGATATAGGCCAAATGCTGGAAAATGGGACTAGAGTTATTTGTTGAAGAAGGGTCCCGACCTGAAAGGTCAACTTTCCTGCTCCTGTGATGCTGCCTGGCCTACTGTGTTCCCCTAAGTCCACACTGTGTTGTCTCTGCTCCATAATCCATCAGCAGCCAAGGAATTTGGGTTAGCTTTTACCTATCATTCTGGAGATCAAACCAAACCTTTGCTGTAAGCTTTAAATATGCACAGTGGCTCAGTCATTAGCACTGCTGCCTCACAGCACCAGGGACCCGGATTTGATTCCCCCTCGGGCAACTGTCTGTGTGGAGTTTGCACATACTCCCCGTGTCTGCGTGGGTTTCCTCTGGGTGCTCTGGTTTCCTCCCACAGTCCAAAGATGTGCAGGTTAGGTGGATTGGCCATGCTAAATTGCCCTGTAGTGTTCAGGGATGTGTAGATTAGATGGATTTGGGGAATGGGTCTGGGTGGGTTGCTGTGAGGGCCGGTGTGGTCTGGTTGGCCTGAAGGGCCTGTTTCCACACTGTAGGGATTCTATGGAAATCCTCAAGACAGGTCTGCTGCATTTTACTGTATTTTCAGTGAACTGTTCCAGAAGGACATTTAGCACTTTAACATCCTGACCCTGACTGGAGTAAACCTGGAATCTGCTGCTGTAAAACACCAAGCCACTGAGACTCTGTCATGAGAAATTCCTAGCCACCATTTTTTCAGTGAGCCATAGGGGGATCACCAAGCCCACAAAGCTTTAAACTTTCATCTCAAGAGACTCAAGAATAATAGTGAATTATTTCAGTCAATAGAGTCATAGGGTCATACAGCATGGAAACAGATCCTTCAGCCCAACCAGTCCATGCTGACCATAATCCCAAACTAAACTAGTCTCACCTGCTCGCACTTGGCCCATATCCCTCCAAATGTTCCTTATTTATGGACTTATGTAAATGACTTTTAAACATTGTAACTGTACCTTCCTCTGTAAGCTCATTCCAAACACGAACCACTCTTGGTGTAAAAAAGACAATTACCCCACGTTTTTTTAAAATCTTTCTTCTCCCACCTTAGAAATTTCCCCGCAGTCTTGAAATCCCCCACTGTAGGAAAAGACACCCGCCATTCACGTTATTTATACGCCTCATGATTTTATAAACCTCTGTATGATCACCTTTCAACCTCCCACATTCCAGTGAATAAAGGTCCCAACCTGTCCAGCCTCTCCTTATAATTCAAACCCTCCATTCTCAGCAACTTGCTCGTAAATCTCTTCTGAGCCCTCTCCAGTTTAATGTTAATAATATCCTTCCTATAATACATGCTACCTCTTTTGCAATCCATTTTATGTGTGTGCTTGCATGGATGCTAATGCAAATTCATTTCAACTTCTTTTTAATTGATTCATGAGATGAGGGCATTGCTGGCTGGGGTGCATTTATTGCCTATCCCTAATTGCAAATTGTGAGGTAGTGGTGAATTGCCTTCTTGAACTGCTGAAGTCTAAATTAAAATAATACCTCCTGTTGTTTAAGAATTAAAAGAACACATGTCTTCTTTCTATCCTTGGGAGTCAGAGCCCTTAAAGGGTTAAATCACTTTGTCTCTTTAAAATGTATATATGGTTAGTTGAAACTTGGGAAAAAAGAGAGATCCATTGCACCACCTCTCCAACCTCCGTAACACAACCAAGCTAGGTATTTAGCTGAACAAATAGGACAGTAATGGTCAGTGATCACCCTCAAATAGTATTATGGCCTTACTGCGCCATTAATATGGCTAGTGATGTTTTGAAGAAGGACAGCTGGTGAGTGCTCAATGTAATCAGACAGCTATTTTAGATTTGAGCTAATTGGTAAAGGTTGTAAACTCTTCCTTCGCTCTGTTCCACGAGCGATAATGGAACAGAGACCCAGACTAGGTATATTTCAAATAAACAAAATCAGCATGAGGTTTGGCACCTTGTAATTTGTTCAGCTGATGTAAATTAAGTGAGGTCCTCAAAATAAGCACACTGCGTTGCTATTACAGATGAAACCATAGAGTCATAGAATCATACACCATGGAAACAGACCCTTCGGTCCAACTTGACCATACCATCGAGTTTCCCAAACTAAACTAGCTCCACTTGCCTGCATTTGGCCCATATCGCTGTAATCCTTTCCTATTCATGTAACAGTCCAAATATCTTTTATATGTTATAACAGTACCTGCATCTACCACTTCCTTGTTTAAATGTCAAAATTAACTCCGGTATGTAAAACTGATTTCATTAACAGTAGTCTGACAAAAAAAAAGGTGGGAAAATACTTGTAAGAACCTTCAGCACAAACACTAGTATAGATTAGTTCATTGAGTGACTTGCTTTGGTGCTGTAGCTTCAAAGTAGTTTCAGATAGTTAATGCTTGTTAGTTTAACTAACTGATAACTGCTGAAAGGAATTGAGAGTTTTGCATACATGTATAGACGCTCAAGGAGATTTTACATTTAGATGTTTCTGGGTTGCTGACACCATGGAAACGTTATCCATTAAAATGACTAGGCAATAATGGAACTTGAAGGCTCGAAATATAAGAGAGGTTGTTTGACATTTTGACACATGCAGGAAAAATGAAATAAGCTTGGGCTCTGTCGAAAGTTTTTGAGAATAAATGAGGCTTAGCATGGAAGAAGAGCCTATGGAGTAAAGTCCAGCACCAATGTGGTGCAGAGAAAGGACCACGGGTATACTTTGTCTGAGTTTTCTTTCCATAGACTTCCATAGAAAGGAAAGTGAGAGGGTAGCCGCTTCACTAACATCTGTGATTTTTATTTGCTCAGTTTATTGAGGATGTTTAAATAATAAAACTGATGAGAGAGTTTCATTTGTGAGGTTGAAAACATGAATAAAGGAAAAGGGAGTAAGGGAGGGACCATTAAAGGGAAAGTTTTGTAATTGTCTTTGCAAAACTAATAAGAGAAATATTGAAGCTAGTGACCTACAAAAGAAGCAAAGGTGAAGTGAAGAAAATCTTCTTCACTCAGTCAGTATTGAAAGTAATGTGCAAGGCTATGGAGCGGTGACCCAGAAATTGGCATCTCTGGCCCCTCAATGCTACCACTTGTCTTCTTTTACTCATCCAATCACTGCCTATCAGAAACAAATTTAGGAGAGAAAGGCCCTTTGATTGGAGGACCAGCTGCCCAGAGATTCGGACAACTCCATAAGTGGAGATGATTGTTTCCTGGTTGGTTGTCCTATGATTGAACTTCTAGGGGCTTTTGGAGTAGAATTTGCCTCTTACCGCTGTGTGTTGGTGCCAATGATAAGTCATCTAACCTCAGTGGTGAGCTTGATTTTTTTTTAGACCTTTTTGGGGTCAAGTGCAGAGGCAAGAAGATGTGACTAGCCAGTGTGCCAGTTCTCCAGCTCCATCCTGCTACTTTTCCTCCCTAACCTACTCTTAACCATTATCTCAAAGCAGGATGGGACATTGACCATCAGACTTGTTCAGGCTTTATGTGAAAATATTATTGAAAATGGTAGGAGAGGTTGAGAAAGTGTTCATAGAATCATAGAATCCCTATAGTGTGGAAGCAGACCCCTCAGGTTTTCGAGCAAACACTGACCTTGCAAAGAACATCTCACCCAGACCCTGCATTTCCAATGGCTTATCTATGTAACCTACACATCCACTGTGGGCAATTTGGCATGCCCAGTCCAGCAAAGTTGCACATTTTTGGACTGTGGGCAGGAATTGGAGCATCCAGAGGAAGCCCACATAGACATAGAGAGAATGTACAAACTCCATAGAGGGCAGTTGCCCAAGGTTGGCATCAAACCTATGTCCCTGGCAGTGTGAGGCAGCAGTGCTAACCACTGATCCACCATGCCATCCCTGTTAAAAAAAGCAAATGAGGGTTTGCAAGTTTTATAAATGGAGCGGGGTCTGTACAAGAGGAAGTCTGTTAGGATCTGCCTTCAGAAAGCACTGGTTCAACCTCAAATGAAGCTTAGTGTTCAGTTTTGGGTGCTGTGCTTTAGGAAAGATTTGAAGGATTTAGAGAGACTCCAGGAATGAGGATGGAGAAGCTGGGATTCTTTCCTTAGAGAAGAGAAAGTTGGCAAAGAATTTGATTGAGGTGTTCAAAATTGTGTAAGGCCTAGCCAGAGTAGATAGGGAGAAAGGATTTCCTTTAGCAGATGGATGGGGAGCCAGAAGATACCATGTTAAGATGATGTGCAAAGGAACTAAGAGTGACATGAGAAACAAAAGCTTTTTAAAGCAACAAGTAGTTAGGTTCTTGAATACACTGCCTGAGAGTAAGTTGGAGACAAATGTACCCATAGCTTTCTAAAAGGAATTAAGTGCCTGAAAAGAAAAAAAATAAAACTGGAAGACTTGTGAAAGTTTGGGATAAGGGACGGTTAAGTTACATTTATGAAGAGCCAGCATTGGCACAGACTGCTGAATGGCTCAGTCTGTGCTGTGACAGTGGGACTACCACTCCTCAGGAGCAGGAGGAGCAGCCAACATGATCAGCCAGAACTTTAGCAGTCCCAGCAGTGCCAGAAGCAAGAAGTAACCACAACCAGGACTACAGCGAGCCCTGACAAAAGATCTACAGATGCTTGACTTCAAGGGATATCTGGGAATTTGGCTGAGGAAGGATAGGGAATCCTAGTAGTTAGGTGAGGAGGCAGGGAAAGCAGAGGGAGGAGGAGGCCTTGTTTGAGAAGTCAGGTATATAGCCACAGACAAAGAGGAATCACCTTATGGGTGGGAGCCTGTAGGCACAGGAGAATCCACAAAGAGATGAGCTTCCCATTCCCACCTTTTATCCAGCTCTGGGGGGAAAATAATGGACTGGCTACCTTCCTTCCACCTTTATATTGTATTAGAATGACAAAGGTGGAAATACAGCATTGGGGGTCTTTAATTGGCAATTTAAAGGCCACAATTAACCTTAGAGCAGGCTGAAGCCAGGCTAACGGACCCTCACCACAGTATGGGGGACACAGTCAGTGCTGAGCAGGATGACACTGGGCTGGTCACTTGTTTGTCTTTCCCTCCGCCTTCTTCCAATGAGTCAGTTGAGGTTGTTGATTGCAAATGTTCATAACCAGTACATTTCCTGGTGTTTCTCGTGTCTGAGGCTGTGTAAGTAAGTGGAACATGTAAGTAATTTGTTAAATGTACCGATGGGAGATGGAAAGTGATTGAGTTCCGAATTGGGACGTTGACCTGCCATTTTCTGCCATATTTATAAACTTTCACCAACACAATGGATATTAGTTCTAGCTTATTTATATTTTCATTAGTGTTTTTGCTCTATGTGTACTTGCAATGACTCATGTTATGTGGTTCCCTGAGCAGAACCAGTCAATAAAAGGACCTTTGGTTTAATTATTTTTAGTTTCTTTGAAATGCTACGCCACTAGTGTTCTTAAGTTTAACATCACAATCTTATAGTGGCCAGAGCTACCTGCTGCAATGTGATGACTAGCTATAAGTAAAAAGCTGCAAATTTAATTACTTACAGTAGGCAATGCTCTTTTTATTATTGCTTGCCGACAAGTAAACTCACAAACAATTATAAAAGATATGAATGGGAATCTTTGTCATGAACACTACAACCATGAGGATAAACTATATCCGAGTGGCTATTAAAAGACATATATCAGTGCATAATGACATCATTCTGGAGAGTGATTATAGCAATTATTACCATATTAAGGTATATTATCATCTAAATTTGATAATAACCTCCTAGATTAAAGAAACGTTACGATATAAAAGGAAGCATTTTAAATAGAGATGGAATATCCTATCGGTTAAAAGATGTCTAATGCAATTTCAAACCATCCCAGTTCTTCACAATAATCCCTTTGTAAATTCCTCTGACGCTTCTTGAACTATTTCTTTAGAAAATGGTCACTTGCTTGGCACAAGATGGGAAAAGTTTGGAAAAGACAAAGGGTGTTTACTTCAACAAATTTATGAATGTTAATAATGTAAATTAGAGAGAGAAACCTGGTAGAATCCATAGAGAAAGCGAAATCTATAGGTTGTGGAATAAAGTACGTTCTCTCAGAACTGTTGCCCTCACAAACACTGATTTCCAGCTTTTTCAATTATACAGCTAAGACTGGGAAAATGAGGGTGATCAAAGAAGTTTTGCCATGGATTTTAATTATTATGCGGTAAAGTCAAGCCAATAAACATCAAAAGCTTCATTGACTTAAGCACTTGGAGGTCTAGTTGCTTTATAATGATACACAGTTTGAACTTCTTTAACTTTTCACTGGGAAATTTAACTGCAGAAATTAATCACTTCATGCCTACAGGTGAGCTGGTTGCATTTTCCTTTGAAATAAAGTTTGCTTTAGGAAATGCTTGCTGATGCATGAAAGTACATTTAAACACCGGAGTTGCAATTTACAGCCTGGTTGTATTGTTCCTGGCTGGCTAGCTGTATGACAGAGTTTCCTGAATCTTATTACTCTCCTGTGAGTCACCAGATGTGTAACAAAAAAAAGTGGTCTGCTGTAGATTTGATTCAATCTGCTGCGATAACATCTCATTTTGGATTAATTAGGGAACCAAACATAGGAAATAGGAGAAAGAGTAGGCCATTTGGTCCATCTAGCCTGCTGTACCATATCATACCTGATCTTCTAGACTAATACCATTTTCCCCACACTGCTCCCATGTCTATTGCTACCTCCTGCATTACCCTCATATCCCTTGCTAACTTTAATATCTAGAAATCTATCAATCTCTGTCTTGAATAGATTAAATAACTGAGCCTCTCCAGCCTTCTCGGGTAGAGAATCCTAAAGCTTTACCATCCTCTGTGAAGAAATTCCTCTTCATTTCATCCCAAAATGGCCTCACTCTTTGTGAGACTTTATCCCCTGGTTTCTGCATGGTTTAAACTTCAGCAGCATCCGTCTTGCATCGATCCTATTAAGCCCTGTAAGAATTTTGTTTGTATCAGTAATGCACCTTTCATTCTTTTAAATTCTAGGGAATATAGACCCAGTTTCCACAGTTTTTCGTCATAGAATGATCTTGTCATTCCAGAAATCTTGTGTGTGTTGCACATTCTCTGTGACAAATGTATCCTTCCTTTGGTAAGGAGACCAAAGCTGTACAATGTGCTGCAGGTATAGTCTTAACAAGGGCTTGTACAATCGCGGCAAGAGATCTTTACTCCTGCAGTCAGATTCTCTTACAATAAAGGCCAGCATGCTTGCTGGCTCTCATGTTAGTTTTCAATGACATATGAACAATGACCCCAGGTCCGTTTACCTATCAACATTTTCAAGGTGGGAAAAAGTGATGGAAACTAAAACAACTCCTGCATTCATCCTTCAAACTGATCTAGTGTAATAGAAAAGTCTCAATTGGTTTCTCAGCAAAGGCTTCTGGTGTCTAACAGCCTGACTTAAAAATGGCAAAATGTATAACATGTTGCTGGCCTTTCTTCAAGGTCCTAATTTATTGTGTTAGCATCAGTCATGTCTCATTTGTTACATTCTCTCCTCTGAGTTAGGAGTTTGTGTCTGCTAGTTTCGTTCCAGAAACTGAGTGTAGTGTCTCAGCTGAAACTCCAATGCATTACTGAGAGGGCACTCCTGCAGAGTGAGATGTTAAAGTGAAGCTGCATCTTTTTTCTCAGGTAGACATAAAAGATCCTGTTACGCTATTTCAATAAAGAGGAGAAGAGTTTGTCTTTTACTCAGACAGATATTTATCACTGATATCATCAAGTTGTTACATTTGTGGGAACCACAGTGTGCAAACTGGCTGCAGTTTTTCTGACATTACAACAATGATTAATGCTTGAAAAACCTTTTCACCATAAACCACTTAGGACATCCCGAGATCATGAAAAGCTCCACATCAATGTAATTTGTTTTTTTTTCATTTAGCAAACATATTCTTTTTTGCACTGGCAACTTTGGTTCCTTTGGGGAAGTTGAAAAAAACTCATTGATATTTATCTCAGCAAAGGCAGCAAAATGACACAGCCTACAAACTAATATGTGCTAAGTGTTAGTGTCCATTTGTTGTCAACTTGACTTATGTCGCAGTGCTCTTGTAGCTGACACTGCTGATTGAAAATTCTGCATGGAGGCCAACGTGCTGCAGCTTCTTGCAATGGGTTGACATTCTAGTGTTGATCATTGTTGATCATTGCTTTAATTGTTCCTAAGTCAGTATGGGAAAATGATGTATGTTGTCGTGATATTTTGTCAACAGTTTTTAAATTTTGTTTTGCAGATAAAAGAAACTCCAAAAATAGAAAACAAATGGAGAGAGGAAGAGGCAGGAGATACGCATATAAATTATCGCATGACTATAATGTGGAGACTTTAGTTGTTGCTGATACAGCAATGGTCAACTATCATGGAGCTGATGCTGTCAGAAGGTTCATATTAACTGTCATGAATATGGTGAGAATGAGTTGCGGCTATATTAAACATTGTTGAAAAATTACTAACTTAGTAACGATCCGATACAATCCTGCTGTGGCCCAGATTTCCTCCCCTCCCCACAACTCCACCTTCTCATGACCCAAAACAAAAACAGAAGTTTCTGGACGAACTCAGCAGGTCTAGCAGCATCAGTGGAGAGAGAAACAGCGTCAATGTTTCAGGTCCACTGACCCTTCTGCAGATTCTGCCAGACCTGCTGAATTTCTCCAGCAATTTCTGTTTTTATTTCAGATCTTCAGCATCCACAGTTCTTTGTTTTATTTTCATGGACCTTGTTTGAATTGGCAACTCTGACCACTTCAGAGACTGTGTCTGAAGGATTTCAGTGGGGTGGTGGTCATCCTTTCTGAGCTTCCTTCACCTCCAACTTAGCATAGTTGCTATGGGCTGGCACAGCAACTCTGAGCAGTTGCAATGACTGTCTGTCTGCAACTAAAATTCCCAGCTGGAATTGGGCCTTGCATGTCACTGAGAACACAAAGGTTGAAAAAGTGTGGCAGTGTTTCTTAATCCTTTTATGAAGAGGCCTTATGGTTCACATGTCATATCTTTCAGGGGTAGTGTCATGCTCCAGATTAACTTGCACTTCTACATTTTGCTACCTTTCAAAAATAGAATCACAAATGTCTGTCAGAACCATCAGTAGTTGATGGAGAAAAATAATCTCATGTTGACAGTAAACCTTCATCAGGAACAACTTAAATGATTTGTGTTGCTGAAGGAGTTAACCATATCTGACCTATCTTGTAATTTTTCTACCATTTACAAGTCCCAAGTTTGGAATGTGATGAAATACTCTCCATTTCTTTGGATGACTACAGTTCAAAGGAAATCTATACAGTCCAGGATATGCAGTCCTCTTGATTGACATCTGATCTGACACCTTACACATTCAATCCTGCCAGCCCTGATGCAATGCGGCTGCAGTGAGTACCACCTATAAGGTGCACAGAGCAAGACACTGAGGCTTCTTTGACAGCATCTTCCAAACCCAGGATCTCTACCACTTAGAAGGTCAAGAACAGGAGGCACAGGGGAACACTGCTGCTCACAAGTTTCCTTCCAAGTCACACACTGTCCTGACCTGGAAATATGCCACCAATCCGTTATTGCCACTGGGACAAATTCATGAGCTCCCTTTCTAACATTAACTGTGCCACAAAGACAGACTGTTTGAGAAGACAATTGATTGCCACTTTCTCAAGGAACATTATAGATTGGCAGTTACTGCTGGCTTTGCCAGTGACACAACATCCAAAAAGCCAATAAGATGTAAAAAAAAGCACAGGATAGTCCCAGACCATGTTGGTTAGAAAAATAGTTTACAGTAAAAAAAGACCCAGACCAAGGACTGTTCATGGGTTAAGTGTGGAAACTAAATGCCCACGTAACTTTAAAACATTGACATCAAAATTCCCTTAAGCAATATCCAGCTACTGGGACATTTTCATCAACATTTTTTTGTCAGTTTCCAGTTGTAATGTGCATTTCAGCTGTCCGAGAGATTAATGTTCCTGGATATTGGTGCATCTGCTTCAAGCACTTTTTTTTGCTATAAACTATTTTTTCTAGGTCTTCAATCTGTTCCAACACAAAAGTCTTGGCATTCAAATGAACCTACGAGTGACAAAACTTGTTTTACTTCATGAAACACCGGTAAGAAAAATATCAGTTCATTGTGGAGTGTAAGAAATGATGTGTCGTTCTGTGTAAGATTATACTGTATAGTGGCTTGAAATGTCTGCTATAAAATAAAGTATTTAGTGCTTTGCAGCTGCCCCATAATTTAAACCTACTGATAGTTTTGAGTGTGTCTCCTGCACTGCTAGTCAATGCATGTCTGCTCATGCAGTATATTCTCCAAGATGTGCAGCCCCCTGTTAACACTAAAGTTAGAAGCAATGGACATATGACTGTTATTTACACACATCTTATTTATTACATATAGGTTAACTTCATTGGTGATCTGTGAGGGTGTTAATGTTGTTTTATGTGGTGTAATATCTGTTAAATGATGAGATCATTAGGTTGCCTACCAAATGTGTCTGAAGGGAGTATGGTTTGGTCTGGGTTCCAGTTAAATGAGTAAAAATTCTAAGCATGTCAGTGAGATGACTGCAAATGGCTGACATTCAGTGGGTACATGGGGGAGTTTGCAGCAATTTTTCCTCTAATTTCCTTGTGTCTTGCACACCTGATTTGTTGCATTGTATATCACTTTTAAGTTTAGAGTGCACTTCACACGTTTTTCATTCATTCAGGGATGTGGGTGTCACTGTCTGAGCCAACATTTATTGCTTAACCCTGTTTCCCTTTGAGAAGGTGGTGGCAAGCTGCCTTCTTGAACCGCTGCAGTCTGTTTGGTGTTGGTGAACTATAATGTTGTTCGTGAGGGAGTTTCAAGACTTTGATACATTTCCAAGTCAGGGTGGTAAGTGGTTTAGAGAGGAATTTGCAGATGGTGGTGTTTCCATGTACCTGCTGTCCTTGTCCTTCTAGATGGAAGTGGTCATGGGTTTGGAAGGTGCTGTCTGAGGATCTTTGGTGAATATTTGCAGTGCATCTTGTAGATAGTACGCACTGCTGCTGCTGAGCTACTGATGGTGGAGGGAGTAGATGGTTGTGGATGTAGTGCCAATTAAACAGGCTGCTTTGTCCTGGATGGTGTCAAGCTTCTAGTGTGTTATTGGAACTGCACTCATTCAGGCAAGTGGTGAATATCCACTGTACCCCTGACTTGTAGCGTGTAGGTGGTGGACAGGCTTTGGTAGATCAAAAGGTATGTTACTGGCTGTAGAATTCCTAGCCTCTGAATTCCTTTTGTAGCAATAGTATTCAGATGGCTAGTCCAGTTGAGTTTCTGGTCAATTGTAACCCTCAGGATGGGACAATGGGGGATTCAGTGATCGTAACATCATTGAATATCAAGGGGCGTTGGTTGGATGGTCTCTTGTTGGAAATGGTCATTGCCTGGCCCTTGTGCATTGTGAGTGTTTCTTGCCACTTTTAGCCCAAGCCTGGATATAATCCATGTCTTGCTGCATTTGGCATACACTTCTCCAGTATGTGAGAAGTTGCAAATGGTGCTGAACATTTTATAATCATCAATGAACATTCCTACCCCTGACTTTATGATGTCAGGGAGGTAATTTTTTTTTTCTATTCATTTTTTGTGGGATGTGGGCGTTGCTGGCTGGCCAGCATTTCTTGCCTATCCCTAGTCGCCCTTGAGAAGATGGTGGTGAGCTGCCTTCTTGAACCGCTGCTGTCCCCCTGCAGTGGGTTGACCCACAATGCTATTAGGGAGGGAATTCCAGGTTTTTGACCCAGCAATAGTGAAGGAACGGTGATATATTTCCAAGTCAGGATCGTGACTGACTTGGAGAGGAACTTGGAGGCGGTGGTGTTCCCATATATCTGCTGCCCTTGACCTTCTAGATGGAAGTGGCCGTGGGTTTGGAAGGTGCTGTTTGAGGACCTTTGGTGAATTTCTGTGGTGCATCTTGCAGATAGTACACACTGCTGCTACTGAGCATCGGTGGTGGAGGGAGTGAATCTTGTGGATGTGGTGCCAATCAAGCGGACTGCTTTGTCCTGGATGGTGTAAAGCTTCTTGAGTGTTGTTGGAGCTGCACTCATCCAGGCAAGTGGGGAGCATTCTATCACACTCCTGACTTGTGCCTTGTAGATGGTGGACAGGCTTTGAGGAGTCAGGAGGTCAGTTACTCGCCGTAGTATTCCCAGCTTCTGGCCTGCTCTTGTAGCCACTGTATTAATGTGGTGAGTCCAGTTGAGTTACTGGTCAATGGTAACCCCCAGGATGTTGATAGTGGGGGATTGATAGTGGTTAGATTGACTCTTATTGGTGATGGTCATAGCCTGGCATTTGTGTGGTGTGAATGTCACCTGCCACTTGTCAGCCCAAGCCTGGATATTGTCCAGATCTTGTTGCATGTGAACACGGACTGCTTCAGTATCTGAGGAGTTGTGAATGGTGCTGAACATTGTGCGATAATCAGTGAACATCCCCACTTCTGACCTTATGATGGAGGGAAGGTCATTGATGAAGCAGCTGAAGATAGTTGGGCCTAGGACACTATCCTGAGGAAGTGCTGCACGGGTGTCCTGGAGCTGAGATGATTGGCCTCCCACAACCACAACAATCTCCCTGTGACTCAGGTATGACTCCAACCATCTGAGCATTTGCCCCCTGATACCCATTGATTCCAGCTTTGCCAGGGCTCCTTGATGCCACACTCGGTCAAATGCAGCCTTGATATCCACGGCTGTCACTCTCACCTCACCTTGATGAAGCAGCTGAGGATGGTTGGGCCTAGGACACTGTCCTGAGCAACTCCTACAGAGATGTCCTGGAGTTGAGAGGACTGACGTCCAACAACCATACACATGATCATTTGTGCAAGGTATGACTCCAACCAGTGGAGAGTTTGCCCTCATTCCAGTTTTGGGAAGGGTCCTCGATGCTGCATGCTGTCAAATGCAACCTTGGTGTCAAGGGCAGTCACTCTCACCTCAATGAAATAAAATAAATGGCACAGTGGCTCAATGGTTAGCACTGCTGCCTCACAGCACCAGGGACCTGGGTTCAATTCCACCCTCAGGCAACTGTCTGTGTGGAGTTTGTACGTTCCCCCTGTTTCTGTGTGGGTTTCCTCTGGGTGCTCCAGTTTCCTCCCACAGTCCTAAGATGTGTAGGTTAGGTGGATTGGCCATGCTAAATTGCCTGTAGTGTTCATGGGTCCATAGATTAGGTGGGTTATAGGGGGATGGGTCTGGGTGGGATGCTCCAAGGGTTGGTGTGGACTTGTGGGGCCGAAGGGCCTGTTTCCACACTGTAGGGATTCTATGATAAGTAAACAGCTGTGAATGGTTGAGATCTGAAACAAAAACAGAAACTGCTGGCAAAACCTGTGGAGAGAAATATTTTAAGTCTGGAGATTCTTCAATAGCTCACCTCTGAAATTCAGCTCTTTTGTCCATTTTCTGAACCAAGGCTGTAATAAGGTGAGGAGCTGAGTGGTTTCACTGAGCAGGTTATTGCTGAGCATGTGCTGCTCGATAGCACTGTTGATGACACCTTCCATCATTTTCTTAATAATCAAGAGTAGCCTGATGGTGTGATAATATCCAGGTGGGATTTTTCCAGGGTTTTGTGTATGGGAAAAACCTGGGCAATTTTGATGCGGTTGGGTAGATGCCAATGTTACAGCCGTACACTTTGCACGATGTAGAGGGACAGTTACTGGTACACAAGCTATTGTCTCCTGCACTGGATGATCCAGACTGCTGTATGGTGGCATAACGTGGATGGCAAAATGACAATTTGCTAGCATGTATCCAGGTGAGGATTTGGCATTTTAATAACTGGATGTCTCAGTTTGAGAGATAGTAGGAACTGCCGATGCTGGAGAATCTGAGATAACAAGGTATAGAGCTAATAGAACACAGCAGGCCAAGCAGCATCAGAGGAGCAGGAAAGCTGACGTTTCGGGTCTAGACCCTTCTTCAGAAATGGGGAGTGGGGAAGGGGATTCTGAAATAAATAGGCCGGGGGGGGAGGCGGATAGAAGATAGATAAAGGAGAAGATAGGTGGAGACGAGACAGACAGGTCAAGGAGGCGGGGTTGGAGCCAGTAAAGGTGAGTTAGGGAGGGGATAGGTTGGTTCAGGGAGGACGGACAGGACAAGGAGGCGGGATGAGGTTAGTAGGGAGGAGATGGGGGTGGGGCTTGAGGTGGGAGGAGTGGATAGGTCGGAGGGCAGGTTAGGGAGGTGGGTACGAGCTGGGCTGGTTTTGGGATGCGGTCATGGGAGGGGAGATTTTGAAGCTTATGAAGTCCACATTGATACCATTGGGCTGCAGGGTTCCCAAGCGAAATATGAGATACTGCAACCTTCGGGTGGTATCGTTGTGGCACTGCAGGAGGCCCAGGCTGGACATGTTCAAGGAGTGGGAGAGGGTGTTGAAATGTTTCAGTTTGAATCTGTTTTGCATACTTAAACTGTGGCCTTGGTGTAAAGGCATTCCTCGTGGATCAGGAGGGGCATAACTCCTTCCTCCTAGCCCATATTGTCAGGGTCACAAACCAAATCTCCGATTAGCTTTACATGTACTGAACTTGTAACTGCAGCATTTTATTTTCAAGAATGGGAGATGTAGGCAAAAGATTACCACAGTAAGTTAAGTGGCTGCCTGGTGAAGAACTCTGGAATGTCACACCTGTAAACAGTCAAAATAACTTCAAATGGAAAGACCAGTAAGGTAGAGACAGCAAGAGGCTTACTACCCAAAACCTCATTGGAAGACAGCCATCACCTGCAGACATGTTTGTGTTTTACCTTCACTGTGATATACAAAACATGGGGTCAAAAATGAGTTGAACAATTGTCTGTGTGTTAATGGTTCTACATTCTAGCGTGTGCACTAGGGTGCTGGGAAGGTCACAGTTCCGAAAACAACAATTTCACATCCCTGTAATATAGGTAAAGAAAGAGAAAAGAACCTCTATCACTCTTAGTACTGTTCAGTAACTAAGACAAAAGATTTTCAATTAACCTGCAAATTCAGGAATCTTGAAATCAACTGTACAGCTACGAACCTGATTGGTGCCAGTAACATCTACTGTAACAGTCACAACTTTCTATTATCTAATGCAGGGTTACAGAGATGGGTCTGGGTGGGATGCACTTCGGTGGTTTGGTATGAACTCGATGGGCCGATTGGCTTGCTTCCACAATGTGGGAATTCTATGATTCCATGATTCTATGATTCTGTGATCTAATCTTCTTGAATCGCTCAGAGACTGATCCATTTTATTGTAACTTTTACCTTTTTTTGGACTACCTTCTTATTCCTAATCTGTGTGTTTGTGTGCACATTATTAATTCTTCTGGTGTTTAGTAACCAATAAACTCAATCTTCCACCAAATTCAAGTTCCTTTTGAAATGAAGCCATTTTGTTTTGGAGAAAGCTGTCCATAAAGGAGGTGACATTTTTCTCAATTAACTTTTTTTTTTGACTAACCCAGGGAGTGGGTGAATAAAGAAAGAGAGTCAGTTCAGAGCTCTTCACCCAGGACCTTAATGATTTGGGGTATCCCAACTGGAACACACAGTGTGGAAACCTGCCCAATACCTGGTTGTACCACAAGGTTACACTATCATCCTACCCCTACATGAACACCGAGCCACCGCTCCCAAGCCCAATTTTGGGAGCTTGCCCCCTTTGGATTCAAATCTACATTTCCTCACTCACACTGTTTGCAGTTATTCTCACTTCCTTTTCTGTCTGGGTTCAGTTGTCAGCAGAGTGGAAGAGGAGCAGAATAAATTGTGGTTATAACTTTATTAACTCTGATTCTTGTGCAGACTTTCATGTAGAACAACTGATCACACAATGTTGATGCTGGTATTTACGAGTGCCATTTTTCTCAGTGTCATCAATGTCAAGTTAATGCATAAAAGAGACAAAAAAATTCACTCTTCTTGCACTCAAAAATCTCCAGTGAAAAGCAGATTTGTCTGAGATTTGCAGTGTTTCAGCTATTTCAATGGGCTAAAATTTTAAATGCAGAGACACTGACACTGTAGCCCCTATACTTCTTCCAGTGTTTGTATGGACCTATGTGCAGTTGTGATACCTGGCCCTTTAATAATGACATTGCCAACCCATCAGTTAATTTTTTGATCACTGAGCAATACAGGAATTGCTAGAACCTGTATTGTCCAATCCTGGCTTTAGGTTAGCCAGTCACATCGTGTAACATCAGGATAGTGTGCTAAATCATCATGTTTGGAGCACACATAGAGTAAGCACATAGGTATATCCATATTCCCTAACAATGCAGATAATAGCTAGCAGTATCACCTAGCCTTCAGAAAGCCAGCTAGGACAGGACAGCACTAGAAGCTGTGGGACATATATGAACCTCATGCTCCAGAAGTTAACTTTGCCAAATGTGGACTAGCAGGTTTATAGTGTATACCCTACACCAATTGCATTCTGCAGGTGACATTATATGATCCCCTCAACCTGGCCTATATTGATTCATATTAGGACATCAGGGCAGAAATTTTCAGAGCGCAATTAGCTTCCCCTGCATTGGGCAGCTGAGAAGCCGTGAATAGTTGAGTTTTCTTCCAGTTGGCTGGGAAAAGGAGGGTCTCTTTTTCAATACCAACTGACGTTTGTGTCATTCATGACCTGTACTCATGGAAAAATAAACAGCACTAAGAGAACCCAAGCATGCCAGGAGTACGTAGTTCAACATTTTGCCCTGCATCTAATAATGCTAAAATTTCCTTTTTGCCTCTAAATATAGTGGATTGTACTTGGAAGTGGTTTCGAATTTTCTTAACAACATTTAAGCATCAAAGTGCAAACATTTATTATGTGTAGATGTAGCCACTTAGAAAAATCTGTTATACAGTCATGCTATTGCTGAACATGGTGGCTCAGTGGTTAGCACTGCTGCCTAACAGTGCCAGGGCCCTGGGTTTGATTCCACCCTCTAGCAACTGTCTTTGTGGAGTTTCCACATTCTCCCCATGTCTGTGTGGGTTTCCTCTGAGTGCTCCAATTTTCTCCCACAGTCCAAAGATGTGCCAGCTAGGTGGACTGGCCATGCTAAAATGTCCATAGTGTCCAGGCATATTATGGGAAATGCAGGGTTACAGGAATAGAGGTGGAGGGGTGGGTTGGGTTTGGGTGTGGTGGTCTTTGGAGAGTTGGTGTGGCCTTGATTGGCTGGATAGCCTGCTCTGACCCAGTAGGAATTCCATGAACTTCATAACTCTGCATATTCCCAAGGAATGTTTGATTCTTGGAGCAAGATTTCATGTTGATGCTCACTCAGTGCTTGTTGCAGCAAATTCTTTGCAATGATTTTTTCCTCCAGCAGAATGAGTGAAGTTCCCCATTAGGAGGTACTAACTACCCTTAAAAGGCATTAGAAACCCTCAGTACTGGGATCACAACTGTTCACAATATATATTAATGATTTACAGGAAGGAAGTGAATGTACTGTAGCCAAATTTACAAAATAGGTACAAAAGCTAGTTGCAAGAGAGATACAAACTGTTTGCAGAGAGATATAGACATAACACAGTGTGCAGCTGGAGGAACACAGCAGGCCAGGCAGCATCAGGGGAGCAGGAAAGCCGACGTTTCAGGTCGGGACCCTTCTGCAGAAATGAAGAGGGGAAAAGGAGCTCTGAAATAAATAGAGAGAGGAGGGGTGGGGCTGGGGAAGGTAGGTGGGATGATGATAGGTGAGTGCAGGTAGGCAGTGGTGGGGATTGGTCAGTGAGGTGGGAGGGACGGATAGGTGGGAGAGAAGATAGACAGATATAGATAGGTTACATCAGTGGGCAAAAGGCTGTCATTACAGAGTATAATGTGGGAAAAAGTGAAATAGTTCATTTTGAAAAGAACAAAATAACTGCAGCAAGCTGAAAGCCAAAGGGACTTGGAGGCATATCTGCACAAAACACAGACATTTAACACATAGGTGCAGCAGGTAATTAGAAAGTCTAATGAAATGTTGGCCTTTATTTCAAAAGGGAGTTCAAGAGTAGGGAAGTCTTACTACAACTGTACAAGGTGCTGGTGAGACCACATCTGGAGCATTGTGAACAGTTTTGGACGCCTTATTTAAGGAAAGATATCATTTCATTGGAGGCAGTTCAGAAAATGTTCACTCAGATAATCCCTGGTATGGAAGGATTGTCTTATGGGCGTAGGTTCGACAGGCTGGGACTCTACTCACTGGAGTTTGGAAGAATGAATAGTGATCTCATTGAAATATACAGGATTCTTAAGGGTCAATGCTGAGAAGATGTTTCCTCTCATGGCAGAGTCTAGAAGCAGAATAAAAGAGTGCCAATTTAAGGTTAAGATGATGAGGAATTTCTTGACTCACGGTTAAAAGTCTTTGGAACTCCTTGCCACAGAAAGCTGTGGGGGCAGAGTCCTCACATATATTTAAGACTGAGATGGATAGATTCTTAAAGAGTGGAGGAATCAAGGGTTATCGAGAAAGTATAGGATAGTGAACGTAAGGAATGTTGGATCAGCCATAATCCTCTTGAATGGTGGAGCAGAGGGACTGAACAGCCTACTCCTGCTCCTATTTCTTATGGTCTTATGGTCATTGTATCCGGCTACTAACAGGCCAATGCATAATGTTTGATCTCTGAGAATTTAATACCAGTGACATGGATATAACTATTAGACTGCAACATGGCAACCCAATCACAACTGGTTCTGAAAAATCTGAAGATTTTCAATATGGACAGAATATGTTTCTCTAAATTTAAAAATAGAAATTACAATGAACAATAGTTAAATGGAATGGCGTTGTGTTGTTTTAATGGTGAGATTAATGCAATTTTATAGGTGACAGTGGAATGTGGTATCAATGTTAGATATTACTCCAATACTGTCACACACCGTCATTTCTAACCAGTTTTATTATCTAGTTACAGTAATAGTTTATTTTTATATTTCTGCTTGGTCAGTGGTTTGACTTAATGGGTGGAGACTGGCAATTTTGACATGGTAACTGGTCTTTAGCTCTCATTGCTCTGCCATCTTGGTTACCGGACTACAGCTCTGCGATGTCACTTACTAGGCTCTAGCCCAGGGTCTTTCTAATTGCCAGCATTAGTTACTACACTTCAGCTTCCCGCCATTGGCATGCAAGGATGAAGTGGGGTGAGGATATGGCATGAGGACATGCCAGATGAGTGTAGGATTGGGGGGAATGGTATGGGACAGGAATTCAGTGATGGAATGGTGTGGGAGGAGCATAGTTGTGTGGACGAATGCATTGCCATGGCAGGATGTAGCAATGTGTTAGGGCTGTAGATTGCATGGAAAGTGGAGGATGGATGAAAGTCAGCGAAGGACAGAATAGGGTCACTGGTGGCATGATGGGTGTAACTGCCTGGGAGGTGCAGAATGGGTCATGGGGATGACATGATATGGTAGGGATAGAATCAGGATGGGGATGATGTGAAAGGAATGAAATATGCATCTCATGACGATTACAACATGGGAAGGATTGAATGTTTTGGGGTATGGATTTTTAAAAAATCACTGCAATAGGTACAGTCTTCATTGCAAATGTTTTGCAGGTCTCTGGTTGTAAAAGTATTTATCAGTGGAATGCCCATTAAAGGGTGAAATGGAGGCAGACTGATTCAAACTTTTTAGGAGTATCTTAATCGAATTTGATTTATTGCAGCATTAAACATAAATGTTCCACTTAATTCATTAAGAACTGAAGATCTCATTTAAGATATGCAATTAGAATTAATCATTTTAATTACCTTGTAGGAAGACCTTTATATAGGCCACCATGGGGAAAAGATGCTGGAAAGTTTTTGCAAATGGCAACACGAAGAATTTGGAAGGAAGAATTATTTCGATAGTGAAATGTCTCCCAGTTGGAGGGAAGATTTACCTGCTGTTGATGCAGCCATCCTGATAACAAGGTGAGAATAGCAAATTAGTTACCAGCTACTTTAGTTTTTACTTGGTGCCTTGTGTAACTTTTGAATAGATCTTAAAATAGTTCAAAAAGAAGTGAAAGCCTAATTGTGGCAAAATTTTAATACAATGTCTTTCTAGTAGTCAGAAGGGGCCTAGGGCAACACAGGAGTGTTAGCAAACTTAATTAGACATTAAGCCAAGTAAGAAGATGATGAAAAGAATGGTTAACATTGTTAGGGTGCATCATAAAAGAAGAAAGAGGCAGAGAGGAGTAGTGGTTTGGAAAGGGAATTGTGGATCTTTGGTCCTAGATATCAGAAGGAGCAGCTGCCAGTGGTTGACCAGCTAAAATTGGAGATACTCAAGTGGCCAGAATGAAATGAGTCCAGAGATCTCAGCAGGTTCTGGGGCCAAAGAAGGTTAGAGGAGTGGATGGGCATGAAGCCATAAAAAATTTGTGAAAGAAATGATAATTTTAAACATAACTTACTGTTTGACCAGGAGGCCAAGCATGAGGATAATTTGGAACTGGGCATGATGAAAGACTTAATCAACAGAATTTTGAATGAGAGACAGCAAGGTGTAGAGCTGGATGAACACAGCAGGCCAAGCAGCATCAGAGGAGCAGGAAGACTGACGTTTCGGGCCTCGACCC
>JAHRHZ010000270.1:877704-902662 GCA_024137785.1 Ginglymostoma cirratum | reverse complement strand
AGGCCTGAAGCGTCAGCTTTCCTGCTCCTCTGATGCTGCTTGGCCTGCTGTGTTCATCCAGCTCTACACCTTGTCATCTCAGATTCTCCAGCATCTGCAGTTCCGACTATCTCAGAATTTTGAATGACTTCTGATCTGTGGAGGAGGAATGTGGGAGATCAGTGTGGAGTGTTTTGGGCTGTCAGATTTAGAAGTAACATAGATATGAGTAAGAATTTCATGAGCTTGATCAAGGATGAAATCAGGCAATGTTATTGGGGTAGAAATAGGTGGATTAGTGATGGCACATATATATGGATAGGTTTAGCTTATGCTACATAGAAGCCAAGTTTGCATATAGTCCTTTAATCTTAGACAGTTGCCTGGGAGAGGGATGGTGTCTGTAGTTAAGGACAGAGTGTGGAGGAAGAGCCGAAGAAACCAGGCAGGATTTTACCATAGGCTTTAAATCTAATGTTGGGGCTAAACGGGTATCTTGATCCTGCATTTGCGAGGAATCAGACTGGCACTGATATTTCTAGAGGCAGTCCTCTCAGTGTCTAATTCCAAACTTGTACCCTATTGAGGATGTTGGGAGGGATATAGGTGCTGTTGGCTTAGTTGGTGAGCTAACAACTCTGAAGCTATGGCAGCCTCCATCAGGAAGAGAGGGTTCTGCAGAGCAGCTTTTAAAACAGGGATATGAATAACCATAGGTCTCCAAGACAACATCGGGGAAGCTCTGTCATTGCTTGTTGCAGCCATTTCAATATCAATGAGTATTTTCTCAATCTGAGTCTCTGTGCATCTCCTTTTAGGTAGTGCTGGTTGCCAATAAGTGGCTTCAGAGATGCCTAATATCCAGCCACCTCAACAGGCATTTAAAAATTGCATGAATGAGCATGTTTCAAAAGTTTGACATCCAGCTGTGCTGTTAACTATTACTTCATGAATTATTCGAAGATTATAGCACTACTTTCTAAATTTTCTCATTTCTCTCAGCATCCTCAGGACCATTCTATCCAGTGCTGGTGGCTTATCAACTCTCAGTTCACCCAGCCTATCTAATATCTCCTTTTTTTAAAATTTTTATCCAAACCAGTATGTCAACAATGACCTCTCTCATGATGATTTTGACAACATGATTTTTCTTCACAAAGGCAGACTTAAAGTTTAGTCTCTGCAATGGTTTCTGCCTCCATGCATGGATACCCTTTTGTGGTCCCTCATTAGTTCCACTGCTCCTCTTATTTCAATTTTACTGTTTATATGCTTAAAGAACACTCCTGGATTCCCTTTTCTGTCAGCTATGAACCTCATAATCTTTCTTTGCCTTGCTTATTTCTTTTCTGCGCTTTTTTATATTCAACTAGGTTCTCACTGTGTTATCAATACGATGACTGCCATACAAAATATTTTATCTCTCAATTCAACTGTCTGTCTGTTTTATCATCTGGACAGCTCTGGTTTTGGTTGCCCAACATTTTGCTCTTTGTGAGAATGTATTTCAAATGTAATTGAACAATCCCTTCTTGAAAGGTAATTCATTATTTCCTTAGAGTTTTGCTCGTTAATCTCTCATTCCAATATTTCGGGGACAAACCCATTATTATCTTTTTGAAATTGGCACTCATCCAATTAGATGTTTATTTACTATATTGTTCCTCGTCCTTCTCCATTGCAAACCTAAACCCTATAATATTGTGATCACTGTTCATTAAATGTTTCCCAACTCACATTTTTCCCGTCTCATCCCCCAGAAGCAGTTCTAGCAATGCATTGGAAATGTACTGATTGTGATTTTTCTCTCAAAGGTTCAGAAACACTTCTGTATCTCTGCCGTTTGCAATACTTGAATCCAATCTATGTTAGAATAGCTGAACTCTCCCACTATCACCAATTTATAGTTTCTGCATCTCTCTGTAATTTTCCGGATGTTGTTTCCTCTATTTCCTTTGCTCCTGTATTCAATGGTACCTCTATTGTTCAAGTTAAGAAACTGGATAGATTCTCTCCTTGACCCCTACTGGATATCCTCATTCTCCATTATCAGTTATCATTGTTGTGAACTTTTTGGTTACAATTCACGGGAAAACTTTGTCATTAATTGTTGTAACTGAGAGAATGTTTCGACTTTGTTTGCCTTTTTTTTTTTGTCTTTCCGTTATTAAGGTTAATTATTAGATTAGAGGAATTCTTCAATCTTCTTATCCTATCAGCAACATGCAAAGTAACATTTTTAATAAACCTATTTTTTCTAATCAACCTGTTCAGGGATGTCATTATACATCTCTGGAGCAGGTGGGACCTGAACCTGGGTCTCCCAGTCCAGGGGTAGGGACTCTACTTCTGCACCAAAATTGATGTCTGGGGTTATTTTGCAAATGCTTAAATTTAAATTCCCATTTAAGTCCAAATTGGTCAATTTTTTTTTGCCTGCGTTAATTAAGAGGTTCTAGTTAACCCTGAATGAAAGTTGCTAAGAGATTTTTGCTTAGATTGACTCCAAAGGTAAAGGGAATGCAGTACACATGTATATCAGGAGTTGCTGTGAGGATAGTGGTTGGAGAGGCCTTCTCAAAAGGGCAACGAGTACTACTGGAAAGGCCTTCCGTGAACTATAAGAATGCCCAATCAGGACAGATCCTTGTACCTATCCTCTCCTCTCCTTGAACCCATAGGGCATTCACCAGTGTTTGTGACAACCTCTCCAGGTGGTAAAGTAACCAGCAGGAAGAGGCCATTGTCTGACCATGTAATGATCACAACCAGCAGAAGAGTAAACTAGGGAACCACGATATCCCCTGCTGCTGGTAAAATATCAGTGAACAGGCATGACACTACATGAACCTTTCCCTCCCTCCCCACTCTTGGAGCTATGGTCTGAAGAGAGCTGTTTAAAATTCCAGCTGAGGTCATGGCTAGACCAAATAATTTCAGTTTAACAACTGAATCCAGACTATTTTTGACCTCATAAAGCCAAAGAAACTAAAGGCTGAGATAGTAAATTTCTGGAAGTCAATGTTTAAGCAACAGTTAATTGAATGTATACGGTTCTGAATGTCTCATTATAGAAAGGACATTAAAGCATAAAATGTGTACAGTGTAGATTACAAGGTGTGGAGCTGGATGAACACAGCAGGCCAAGCAGCATCATAGGAGCAGGAAAGCTTGACGTTTCGGGCCTAGACCCTTCTAGGCCCAAAACGTCAAGCTTTCCTGCTCCTATGATGCTGCTTGGCCTGCTGTGTTCATCCAGCTCCACACCTTGTTATCTCGGATTCTCCAGCATCTGCAGTACCTATTATCTCTGATACAGTGTAGATTCATCAGGATAGCACCAGTCACAGGACATTTGAGAACGGACTGAAAAATATAGGTAAAATCTGAAAGAACCGTGGATGCTGTAAATCAGAAACAAAAGCAGAAATTGTTGGAAAAGGTCAATTCTGAGGAAGGATCACTCGACTTGACATATTTACTCTGATTTCTCTCTACAGATGCAGCCAGATTTGCTGAGCTTTTCCATCAATTTATGTTTTTGTTTCTGAAAAATATAGGATCAGTTTTACTGGAGCAGAGAAAGCTCAGGGAAAACTGAGTCAAGGGTTTTAATGTTATGAAGAGTTTTAACAGACTAGCGAACGAGTATTTGCTCTCGTTTAGGAATTGGTGACCATGAGAGAGAGGTGTCGGAGATAAGGGAGTTGGGGTTTAGAAATATCTCTTTACTTTGCGAGCTATTTGAATGTGGAATGCATTGGTATGGATAATGATTGAGAAAGAAAGCAATGCATCATGACAGGAAAAATGCAGAAGTATTTAAAGCAATTGATGCAAGGTTGAGGTGAAAGCAATGTAGTGAGAATGTCCAAAAGAACTGGCAGAAATGATTAGCTAAAAATAGCCTCTTTCTGTGCTTTACAATTCTGTGCTGTTGAACGAAAATAATACTTTTCAAAATAACTTTTTTTGAGCTCTCAAACTGTGTACACAGGTTTATTTTGTGTTTGTTCCCTAATCTTCCAAAATCAGTCTGTTACTTTCATGTTGCTCAATTGTGGTTTCCAGGACTAGACTCTATATTCAGCAAGTTCAAGCTAGGCCAGTTAGGATTCTCACACAAAGGGAAGTGGGAATCAGGAACATTCCTCCCAAAAGACTATGGGTGCTGGATCCATGGGAAATTTCAGGATTGAGCTTTTTCCTTCTCTTTAGGTAAAGTTGTTGATGGAAAATTGAGTTAAGGTGTAGATCAGCCATAGTATAATAGAATGGCAAATAGAGGGTTCTTGTGGAACAATGGTATGTCTGTACCTACAAACAAATTGATTAGGAAAATAACTAAAAAGCAGAAATATTTTGAAGGACTGATTGATCTATGGCCTTCCCCACATTTGTACTGAACATATTTTACCATGTAGCCAATGCAGATGAATAGCTTCCTAGATGAGGCCTTGAACGTTGTTACACTGGTGAGTAACTGATTGTGTGTTAGATTGTAATAATTAGAATTTCAACTAATCTTGAAGCAATTATTGATACTTTTCTCTGATAGCATTTCGAAAATATATTTTGTGACTTTGTCCTTTTTTTAGGAAGGATTTTTGTGTGCAGAAAGATGAACCCTGTGACACTGTTGGTAAGTATGAATATGTGAACATGTTGAGCATTTAACAGATGCATGATGCAGATTTAATTTTGAATTTTAAGTTTGTAAAATTCCTGTTCTGTAGCATACAAAACATTTGATATGTAGGATGAAGATTTATGATGTATACTAGGTGCAGCCAAATCATAAATACGTGTATGAAGAACAGGTTTGCTACATTTAATGTACAAAGGCAATCTTTGTCTTTTTGTCTTTGGCAAAATGCCAAGTAACTCTTTATTCTGATTTAGAATTATTAATGATAAACAAAGCACAAATGTTAAGCTTGCATGCAAGTGTACAACTGGGGACTGGAGTCTTTATGATCAAATGTGATTCAACAGTGATGGCGATTTTAATTGGAATGATTTCGTTTAATTGAGCTGAAATTTAATTATTTCTTTTGTGCAAGAATTGGCCAAAATCACACTTGAATATTTCCTGTACAACAACATAGTTTTTCAGCCACATTGTGTAAATCAAATAAAATTCTTGGCTGTATTTCAAGGATTATCTGTCTGCACTTTGTGTGCATTATAAATTTTCCTTGATGGAGGATGTTCTCTGACATTCCCATTCAGCTTGAGACATAAAATTATCGGCCCCTTAAAATTTCAGAAGCTGGATAACTGTAACATTTCCTTATTGGGCTTATTTTGAAAGCTGTTAGATGTTCAGAATAAACTGATGCTTTGAAGAATTCTTTATGCACAACCTGGACAGGAAAAACAGTCATTGCAATGTAAAATTGATTAAAATAAGTCACCTTGTAGTCTGGAAACTTAAAGTTCAATTAATACTGTGGGATAATGTAAAGTCACATTTTAAGAATTCTGTTAAATGTTTCATCTGCTGTGGGCATTGAATATCAAGGGACCTTGCTACTAACTGATGTCAAATTAATGCAATGTTTAATTGTAAGCCTCTGAAGTGTTAGAAAGCTAATCCCATGACTGCTTATAACTGATGATCAGTTTTATGGATATGACGGAAGATTCTAAACTGATTCTAAACTGCAGAACCAAGTGTCAGACACTGCTTTATTGCCTTTTTTAATTGGCAGGAGAAATGTTGGATTTGAACTAAATGAAAAGGGAGAAAATTTTGTTCTTGATATTAGGAACATCTCAGTTAATTACACAAATTGCTAAACTTCTGTTGGCCTTAATCAGAATTATTTATTGCTGGATCGCATATTATGCACAATTGCCATGGCTTACTGTATCTGATATATCTGTATTTAAACAATTAATGTTGGTGATTGTGTGGTATCTGTCGCATTTTGGATTATAGTTTGGGTTTGCAGTTTAAATAACTTTGTACTAGAACTGAAGATTGCATTTTTTTTTTACCCTATAGTGCTTGGTATAAGATAAAGTAAAGCCAGGGAGGTAAATTTTGACTTTAGATAACGTTTGACTACTGATTTGCCCATTTAATGTAAAATGAGTATCAGGTTCAGTATTACGGCTTTAACACTAATCCCATTCAATCAGGTTTGCCCATTGCTTTCTGGAGTAGATGATGCTGAGTTACCAAGGGTTTATATCGATTTTGACACTGTTGAATAGAGGTTGCTATAAACCATTTTATGGTATTCAAAACTGACCACAGGCAGTAATCCTAACACTGCAATGAATCATCCCAAGGTTGACCTGTTAAAGGGCCTTTGGCCCCATTTAAATGAGACAAGTGAACTGCAGGACATAACCAAGCAGCTCAACAAAGAGCCAGTGTTAGATTTTGGTCTGCTGTATTGTTGGCAATGGCCTGAAAATAGAATACAGGAATGATAAAAAAAAAGCATTTGGGAGAGAATAGAGTGATTGAGGGATGTCTGACTGAACAGTTTTGGGGGGGACGGGTCATCAGAAAAGGAGGAGAGAAGTTGGGAAGAGTTAATTTAGGATGATCAGGAAGTTTGTGGGTGACACAAATTGGTAGGGTGAAAAGCAATGAGGAAGATAGCTGTGAACTGCAGGAGGATATCAATAGACTAGTCAGCCGGGCAGAACATTGGCAAGTAGAATTCAACTTGGAAAATTGTGAGGTGCTGTACTTGGGAGGCCTATAAAAGGCAAGGGATTACACTGAATGGTAGGAGCCTGGAAAGTATTAAAGTTCAGAGGATTATTGGTGAGCATATTCACAGATCCATGAAAGCAGCACAGCAGCTAGATAAGGTGGTTTTGGCGGTACATCGGATACTTATCCTTGTCAGCTGAGACATAAAATAGAAGATCAGGGAGGGTGTGTTGGAATTGTATAAAACACTGTTTAGGGCTCAACTAAAATACTGTGCGCAATTTTGGCCATCACACAATAGGAAGGACGTGATTGCACTAGAGAGGGTGCAGAGGAGATACACCAGGATGTTGCCTGGGCCAGAGGGTCTAAGCTAACACTAAAGATTGGATAAACAATGTTTTTGTTTCTTTAGAGCAGCAAAGGTCAAGAGGAGACTTGATAGAGTTGTGCGAGATTGAGGGGCATAGTTAGGGTGAATATGAAGGCACTTTTTCCATTAATAGAGGATCAATAAACAGGAGGCACAGAGTTAAGGTAAAAGTTAGAAGCCTAAGAGGAATGTTCAGAAGAAATGATTTAATCCAGAGTGTGGTAGGAGTCTGGAATCCATGAAACCATCACAACATTAGAGCAGGAATTAGATATTCATTTACATTGCTGTGGCCTCCAGGACAATGGGCCACAGATGGCAATGGAATTGGTGTAGTCTTTGTTGATCAACATAGACTTGGATGGCCAAAGGAGCCCTCTCTGTCCTGTAAATGTTTAAGTAAAACCAATAAATGTCCTTAGCACTGCTGTAGAGAAAGCTGCAACTCCTGCACTTTGAACTTCACATTCACATGAATATTTTACAGCAACCTTACTTTTTTAAGTGGTTCCCTTTATGGTCTGTCAATTAGGATGCGCAAGGAACATTGAAGGTATCACAGTTTTAGAATTAGCACCTCAAATAAACACCCAAGTCCCAAAGTTCTATCACAATTTCAGATTTGAACCCCCATACATACTACTTCAGCCTTTAGCAATGTGGAGTATAGTATGTAATGCAGAATGTAATGAATGTGCCTGTCCTGACTACCATTTTGCGAATTTATCCACCTATTTGCAGTTGAATCATAATTTGTAACACCATGCCATTTCTTGTTCATTATATGTAAAGTACTCTCTTGTTCTTCAACCAATAACCTAGAAACAGTTAAATAACTAACCTCCCAAAAATGCCAGGTCTGAACCTGACTGACTAGTGAGATTGAATTTCTCATATTTAAATTTGAAGTATGATATTCTAAAGGAAGAGACAGACAGTGAAACTAATAGCCCAACTGGCCCAGAAGAGCAAAATAGCAGCAATAGTTTGTATCATCAAAATAAAAGAATTTGAGTTTTTAAAGTTTTATTCAACCTTGTCTAATCCACTTATGGAGGATATGGATAGTTTCCGAGACATGCATTATCCTCTATCATCAAAATGAAAAGAATGTTGAAAGCTGCACAGTAATTATGGCTTTAATCAAATCCTCAAGATTAGATATCCTCCCTGTAGAATTTTGTGTTTAGCTCAGGTTATGCTTGGTTTGGCACAGTAATTGAGAGAGGGGGTGGGGGGGTGGTTGGGTGGGCGGAGGGAGCTGGGGTTGTGGGTGGAGGGGCTGAATGTGTTTGTGGTGCAGTGAGTTGCCAAAGAGGGAAGAATGTTCCTAACATGTAGCTCTGCTAGTTTCAGGACAGCTGCATATCACCAGGTCCTGATCTCCTCCACCCTTCACAAATCTGATGGTAGATCCCAGCACCCATGACACAGTGAGGCAAGTTCTGTTACCTTGATTTTAGAACAAGATACAAGGTAGGCCAGATAGTTCATATTTCAAAGCCACTGATATTCGGACATTGTGTGTGTTTGCTGCAAAGTGAAAAGTCTAAATACCTTCAGGTTGTATGAGAAAGTTCCAAATCCCTACTTTTCCTTAAAGATCTAAATTGTAAAATCTTGTGGAAGCTGGTAACAGCCATAATAAAGAAGCAATGACCTAAAGCAATTCTTCTTGCCGAATGTGTTTCACTAAACAAAAGATTTTTCAGCATGCAAAGGCAAATTATTTTGTGAGCATGTTCAGTATTTGGCTTTGCTTTCCTGCTATCACAATTCATTTAGATGTAGAGAATACCTGTAGTGAATGGTGTGGAGTGGAGTTACTTTCTTTTGATCCATCCAACTCTGCCTTTGGGCTTCTCTTCATTAAATACATCTCTGCCTTTTAAGTGGGTCTTTGCAGTCATTAACATCAATGAGGTCATTTTCCAGTCCTTTGGGCTGCATGGAAGAACCTCGTGGATAGTTCCCATTTATGGCATGGCACAGGACTACAGGCTGGTAACCACATCACAGAATAATGTTCAGATGCTGTGTTTTATCAAGTTTGATGATTCTCAGATTATTCTTATATTTTTGTTGCATGCGTTTGAATGTTTTCTGCCCTTTGTTGGCACGTGCAATCCTTTGAGGTAATTCAGTAATAATGACCACGAATTCACAGTGTACAAAGTAGAATGTTTTGGAATGCTGTTTAGATAGGGGATCAAAGAACTTGGAAGTCAGATAACAGGATCTGAAAACGTCAATGAATATAAACATGTGTAAAAATATATGAAGTATTTATGGCCGTTTAGTAGATTTGAAAAGAAATTTATTGTCACGCTGGGGGGAAGAGACACCATTAAGGTGACTGTTGATACAAAAGTGAACAATGAAACCTATTTGTCTGCCCTGGTCCAATAAGGACTCATCAGGCATTGTGCACCTGCCTCAGATTCTACACTCCCAAGTTTCCTGTTACACTATCCTACTATCAGCACCTGAATCTTACCTGTTAGTTTGATATCACTCTGGCAGAGTTTGGTTCGAAGGACTTAATTTTTTTTCTAATAAGCTCCGCAGGAAAGTTCATGATGATCTCTTCCAGCTTTGAGTTCTGATTACCATTTCACTGTGATGTCATTTAGGTGTGATAAGAGCCACACTTCCTCTGAAACTTTAGTCAGCCTCCATCCTTTGTCTGTGTTTAAAATTTGCATCAAAAAAGGCAGGAGCTCAATCGCTACCTTTTAAGGCAAACACACCAGGGAAGGAGCAGAATTAGGACTTGCATTGAGAGTTTGGCACAGCTAGGCTCTGTGGAAGCTATATGTCAGGTGATTTGAGGCATGTCAATGGGTGAATGTGGGTACATGAGGAAGCAGTTTTGACTACAGAGATGCTAAAATAAAATATCTATATTTAGATAATAACCCTATAAAAATAAATATAAAATATCTACATATGTTATATCAGATCGACCACCTTAGAAATGACTACAGTTGGGGGGTTACTGGACAGCTCTCCTCTCCCTCACTTGTGGACATTCACTGCCAATATGTAGCTGTCAACTATCCATTTGAGCACGTGTACTCACTGTCCTTTGGAAGCTATAATCCCTCCCATTTCGCTCCCTCAACCCCAACGGAGTGAACACCAGAAGACAACAATTGATGTAATCCTAATCTAATTGATTGTTGATTCAGTCATTGATATAACTGCCTGTCCAAATCTATCAAGCCCTGTTGCATAAGTAGTGAAAGATGCTTGCTGGTTGATTTAATTGGATAATGGAAAAAAACGTTCTGGTTTCCTTACAATGCAAAAATGTTTTAAGAAAATGAATAAAAAGTTTTAAAATACAGAAGAACATTTCTGAGATATTGTGTACAAGAGTTGTATGACTCACAATTCAACTGTAGTTTTCTAGCACCTCAACTAAGTAGGCCCCTGGGACTCACTTGGAAGTTGTTAAGGCTAGACACCAGACTTTCAGTGCAATTTCTTGTAATTTTTAATCGCTAGTCTTGCATTAAATCTGTTAAATTCCAGATCAGCTTCAGTCATACAGTACAGATATTAAAACAAACTAATATATCTCAGCTATTATAGAGTTCCCCAGAGTCTTTGAATAGGAGACTGATCTTATAAATCGTAAGCCTGTAAAATATTTGATATTTTAAGCATGAGGTGAGATGATTTCAATATAAGAACAAAGATTTCAAAATGATGTTAATGATTGTTGAAATTTATTTTGTGCAATACATACTTTTGCCTTTGTATTATGCTTTTAAAATCCCTAGGATGTCCCCAGAGCATTTGCAGCCGGTGAAGTATTTTTAAAATGTAATAGAATAGATAATGTAATGGCCAACTTGCACATGTTCATGTTCCACAATATGATAAATAACCTGTTTTAGTGACATTGATTGAAAATTAAGTATTGAACAAGCCATCAGAAGAGCTTTTTTCACACAATGCTATTACAATTTGCATATCCAGGTAAGACAAATATTGCTTTTGTTTGATATCGTAACTAAAAGATTAAGAGTAGCATTTGGATTCCTAAGGTGAGTCGTGCAAGTTGGGCAGTTTCTGGGGTTTGATGCACCTGTGTCAGGAGGGAAAGTGTACACTGACTGACAACTCTCTGCTCTGGAGGGGCGGGTGCATGTTTAAGTTTGGCCTGCTGCCCCTGGACAAAGCATTGTAATTTTTTAATCTATTTGTTGGACATGTATATTGCTGCCAAAGATAGCATTTATTGTCCAAAGCTAACTGGCCTCAAGACACCTTCTTGCACAGCTGCATTTTCTGGTGAAGGTGTATCCATGGTTGCAGTGTAAAGGAGTTCCAGGATTTTGACCCAGCAATGCTGAGGGAATGGAATTTTTTTTACCACATCAGGGTGATGTATGACTTGGAGGAAGATCACAGGCAATGGGATTCTCCTACACTGTTTTTCTAGATAGTACAGATCAGGGTTTGTGGTGCATTTGAAGAAGCCTTGTAAATGGTAGAGACGGATTCCACAGGAGGTTTCAAAAGGGCTGCATATATATTTGAAAGTGATGAATGTAGAGAAATATGGAGAGAGGGCTGGAGAATGGGACTAGTTGCAAGACTCTTTCTGGAGCTGATATAGCCTCCTTCTGTAACCAGCCACCTCTTGTCATTTATAAAACAATAGCAGCATCCGGAAAAAGATGAATGAGAAGCATCTTTCTGACCAGCGAATCATCTCCTTAAACCCCTTGAACAGATGCCACTGAATTTCTTTCAAGTCTTTCCCTCTGTCCATAACACCCAGGTTTTCCTCCTTTCTAGATGTGTATGTATTATACATTAAATCCTCTGTATCTGCAAAATCACAAACTGTGAATTTTGTTACCTGCGCCAAAAAACAAGGAACACAAAAACCTACATGAGCGAGCAAAAATTGCATATCCTCGATTTTTAAAAAAAAATCTATTTTTAACAAGCTCCGTACTTGTGAATTTTATCATTCACACAGGTTGTCAGGAGTGGAGCCCTCGCGGATATAGAGGAATGCCTGTATGAAGCAGAATGTAAAATTAGGAGACTTGTATGCTTATGGTTTGTATTGTTTACAAGTCTAATTACTTGTAATGAGCAATCACTTCTGTTACGTATAGAAGCCTGGTCCATGCTTTGAAAATGAGCTAAATTGGGGGGTATCTTTGCATAATTTTTAAAAAATCTTTAACTTTTGTGACAAGTTTGAGAAATAGTGAGACTTGATTTCCATCACTTCAATGATGCATGACAATTTTCAATGACCTCTTTTATAGGAACCAATTTAGATGCATCTACAAAACTAGAAATAAATCCACTTCTTACAACCTTTCAAAACTTAAGTCCTGTGAGCAATACTAAATATAAAGCATCTTTGTAACCATCTTGACAACTCTTGTCAGATTGTTAAAGTTGTTCCTGCACTGCTTTAATGTTCTTGAAGCAACATGTCTAGCATTGAGCTCCAATGTTGCTGCTTCCCACTAGCTCCTGAGTACACACCTTGAGGGCCTTATTCTTCATTTCCCTATGGATTCAGGATGTCTCACTTCTTTGTGTCTCACATCAAGACCTCTTGTCAGAAATGTTCGCTCTCGCATATCAGCCATTCCTCTAAGTATCACAGTGTAGACTCGCTTTTCAGAAAGCTCTCGCTGTTTGTTTGTTGAGGCATTTTGTAGACTTTAAGTTACAGGTTGATCATAGTTGCTTGCTGATGTGTACTGCCAATGAACAATGTAGTGCTGACTTCACACAGCAACATTTCAAACAGCAGGAAGCAGAAAGTCACCTTGCTGGCTGCCGCACAATGGATGGACACGGGTGAAATATACGCAGCAATCCCTCTGTCTATTTTAAGGGATTGAACTTTTTAATCCACTGGGCTTTAGTTCTAACACTGTCAATGTTTTGACAGTTTACCAAAACCAAAACAAAGGTTTTAGCACTGATGTTTATTATTGCTCGTGTAAACATTGTATGGCCTGGAATGTGTCGAGAATGTAATGTATGTAGTTGTTGAATTTTTAAAAGTTTTTTTTTAAATGGACAGATTTTGGAATTAGAATTAGATTTTGTTGATGGGTACTCACATTCCAAAAGAACAGGAGTACAGTGAAAAGTGTACAATGTCACCAAATGAGTAAGAAATATTTTTTGTGGCCAGAAGTAGATTGGTGCCCCGATAGGGTTTGAGTTTGGACGTGCAGTTTCCTACAAAGTTATTCACAACCTCAGTCAGCTAGTTTAAGGACATACTGCAGAGTGGCCACAGCATTTTGTTTCGATGGGAAGAGACTGAATCATCGTAGACACTTTCCGAACTTCCCCAGGGTCCAAGCTGTGAAACACCATTGATGGACATCGAAGAGCATGTTTCTAGTCTAACTTCTTAATCAGGGAAGCTTAACTCCTAACAAAGGAAATGTAACAAAAACATATTATGCATCAGATAAATAAAGAAAGAAAAATAACCCAGATAAAGGAGCAATAACAAAACAGAATTATTGTTCACATCAACAAACAACATCTTTTATCAGACATTATGTTTTTCTTTTTGAGTAACTTATGAAATGTAGTGTTTTCTCTCTCTCAATTCTAAAGCTGCTGTCTTGCTCTGAATGATTACACTGATTAGCCAGTCTACTGTTGGTATGTTGAAATGGCCTTTATTTACACGAAATAGGATTTCCTCTCCATCACTTTGCTTCTTTACTTCCAACCTCCTTTTCCCTGCCTCTTGCTTAATAAATAGCCTTACAGCTTAACTTCATCCTTTATTCTACTCTGATGAACAGACTTTGAATTACAACTTTGATTCCATATTTATCTCTACAAGTGCGAGTTGAATATTTCAAGTGTTTTCTGATTTTATTTTAGATGTTCAGTATCGGCAGTATCTTATATTTGTTTTGAGGTAGAGAATTTGCCGAAGGTTTGATTAGAGGCTTCATAAGGTATTTTTCACTTAATTTACTCAGGTGTCATTGCAGGGCTGGTTTTGTCAGTGCAAACGTGTATAAACTCTTCGACTTCCACTGTTACTAGAGTCCCGATGTGCTGTGATTTCACTCATCAGTCTGATAGTTATCCAATTTGATAACACTAACGTCGAGGCTCAGTCACTGAACAGATTCAAGAAAAACGTACATTTTTAGATTTCAAAGGTATCGAAGTGTATGGGGAGAGAGCAGGAATATGGCATTGAGAAATAGCAATTTGAGAAAATGTTCCCACTATGTTTTGGGTCGGGTCACTGAACCTGAAGCATTAACACTGATTTCTCTCTACAGATGCTGCCAGACCTGCTGAGCTTTTCGAGCAATTTCTGTTTTTATCTCTGATTTCCGGCGTCAACAGTTCTTTTGGTTCCTACTATGTTTGCTCTGTGACTGTCAGAAAGAGCTGAATCATACTTTTTCAGCCCAAACACAAATTGTGTTGACTCATTTACAGGGTTTGTCGCCATGAAGCCTAGTAGGATTTCTCTGTATCTGACAAGACCTGCCTCGTGAACTGTTGAATGGCATGTGTCACATTCGATTTCCACCCCATCTTACCACCTGCCATTCCTGGAATAACTCACAACTCAGAGACCAATCTGCACCAGTCCAGTTTTGGAAGCCGGTGGTTCACGCAGACAAGCATTGACAATCTGTAGCTGCCTGGCACTGTTGCCTTGGTCATGACAGGCTGGGGATATCGGCACCTCACTTTGAAGGCAGGGAGCTGGAGTTTCTGTTGAATGAGTGGTGCTGATGCAGGTTACCTTCACCACCCCCAGGACCAACAGCGGAGGTCAAGACACCAAACTATGCCAGCCTTGTCCGAGGATAGCACCAGGATTAGAGCAGTCTGTAACTGGAATAATGCTTAGCACCTTCACCACACTGCGGCACGGTTGCTCAGTGGTTAGCGCTGCTACCTCACAGCCCCAGGGACCTGGGTTCAATTCCACCCTTGGGCAATTGTCTGTGTGGAGTTTGCACATTCTCTGCGTGGGTTTCCTCTGGGTGCTCCGGTTTCTTCCCACAGTCCAAAGATGTGCAGGCTAGGTGGGTCGGCCATGCTGAATTGCCTGTAGTGTTCAGGGATGTGTGGGTTATAGGGGGTTGGGTCTGGGTTTGGATGCTTTGAGAGTCAGTGTGGACCTGAAGGGCCTGTTTCCACACTATAGGGATTCTATGAGGTCTATGTGACTGCCTGGTAAATACCACCACCTTCAATATGATTCCTCGCACTCACTGTCTCTAAGCATGGTAAAGGCAAGAACTTGTTATTACAAGGCTCTGGGCCAGGTGCTGGAAAATCAGATGACAATGTGGTTGTTTTTGATCAGTGCACTTGAGACTTGATAGGTTGAAGGGCCATTATAGCAGTTTATTTCAAGATACTAGCATATCTAGGAGTTTAAATAAAACTGACTAAATATTTGACATTACAGTTTGTTGTAAATTTAACCTCTTTCATCGAATACACCCTCACAACATGCTGGTTGTAATGGAAGAGGGGATCCTTTCCCTATTCAGCTCCCCAGTGAATAATAAAAGTTGGCAGAAAATTTGGTTGACCTGTGCATTCATTAATGAATATGATTCTCCACTTCGGAAATTCCGTGTCAGTGGTCCTGGGTTCTGTGGGGCCTTGTGTGGCTGATGAGCCCGGTCCTAGAGCCCCATTTCCCACCTGGCAGGTGTTTCAGGGAGGTAGAATTGGTCTTTGGCAAATAGAACACTGGTATTCCTTTCTCCGGTTCCTTTTCCATACTTCCTCTTGCTGATAGGTGTTCTCAAGGAACTGTGATGCTTCTCATTGGAAAATAGAATAGATTATCCATTATTGTCACTCAGATCTTCCTCTGAGTCAGTTTTTTTTTCTGAGCGAGGGTCTCCCACACCTTGATGTCTATGTTGCTGTTCTTGAGGGACACCTTTGGGGAGTCTTTGAACCATTTCCTTTGTCCTCCTTTTGTTCGAATGCCTTCTCTGAGCTGGGCATTTCAATTATGTTCCAGACATAAGATTGAGCCAAAGTATAAATGTAACTTTTCTTGGATTGTGAATTTGTTTTATAATTGACAGGAGATTGTTGTGACTGGGCTTTACAGTGATCCAGTCTCACATGAATGGCTTTATCTTGTGGGAATTCTGACAATCAAGAAGACAGGTGATCTAACTATAGGCGAGGGAGATTTCGTTATACAATTTGTTGCTGTGGCTCTGCTAAGGCCAGTTTCAAAATCAGTATAATGATGTTGAAATAACAATTTGAGTGTTTGCACAATGTCAATTAAAAGAAAAGAGACTTTGCTATGATACTTGTTACAGTATAGCATTATGTAGCACTGTACTGCTCACAATTTGTTTCAGGTCCAATGGCTGAGGAAAAAGAACACACTTAACCCATTATTTTTATTAGTGTAGAACTCAGTTCATCACCACCACTGTACTGCAATGTTACACAAATCAAAATGACGTCTCCAGACAGCACTCACGTTTGGAAGGACTAATTCTCAAACACACTTGGTCTTTTTCAAGTAGACGCACGAATACATTTCACAAACCCACCATTATACCTTACTGAAATCCTAGTGGCATTTCAATGTTTGTTATTTTTTCTTTGCTTTCTGCAGTGCTATAACTGGTGAATGTCAATTTCAGGAAAACAGTTCATGGTTTTGAACTTTTAGTTTGGAAGTTGCTCAGGAATGCCCTCAGAAAATCCATTTAAATCTTTACTGACGATTTTTTTCCCCCACATCTGTTATGCAGTTGTGGAATTCAGATTTGGCAAATATAAGCACTGCGCGAGAACTCGGATTGGTATGAAAGTGGGCCATTCTTCAAGTGTAGATAAGAAAATATCAGGATAACCCTTAGTGTCCTGTGAACTTGAGTGCACAGTTCGTAGACACAGATCCGAGGAAGGAAGGGAAGGTATCTTATGCAGCTGGAATTTTGTTTTGCTTTTACATCACCCTTGTATTCTTGGGGATCCCCAGGGAGGATATCGGAGGTGTTTGTACTTGAAGTAGGTATTATTGTGAGGTGATCAAACACATTAGGTAGCAGGGTCATAAACTGGCTTTTTGCCTTGTTTTTGCTCACATACCAGACACATTCCGGTTCAAAAGGCACTCAGCAATAGCAGGCTGTCGGCCTCCTGCTCTGTGGGTCTGCTCAGAGCCTATGGGTTACTGCGATGCTTGCTCAGAAGCGAAGATGGATTGGTAGTAATGGATGTTGTCCTCAGTATATGTACAGATTATGTGAAATCCCATGATCAGCAGCAATTGCTACTAACCTAACCATGTCACATGTGCAGAATTGGCTGGATTTCCATATCCAGTTCTGGGTGACAACACTGCCTTGGGGCAGAGCCACTGCAAGAAAATACTAATGCACTGAAATCTAGGTAGGTTCAGGTGACGTCAAGAATACCACATTTCATGTGCACTCAATTATTTGTGATTGGTCACAAGGCTTTAATTACTTGGTGAATATTCACAGTCTGTGGGACATTGGAGTTACATAATATACAAAAATGCATTTCTATTTACATGAACTTCCCTTAAATTATCTCATCGCATAGAACTTTCAGCTTCAGTAGAAGTTGGATGTTCTGTTTGGTATCATAACAGAGATCTATATTTAGACACATTATAATTTGGAACAAAACAGAAATTGCTGGAGAAACTCCAGATTGGCAGCATCTGTGGAAAGAAAGCAGGGTTAATGTTTTGGGTACAGTGACCATTCAGTAGAACTCTTCTGAAATATTAACCCTGCTTTCTCTCCACAGATGCTGCCAGTCCGGAGTTTCTCCAGCAATTTCTGTTTTTGTTTCAGATCTCCAGCATCCAAGGTTCTTTGTTTTACTTAATAACTTGGGTTGAGGAGCATTTAAGATTCTGTAGTCCCATCAAATTGGATTCAACTCAAACAGGAAATGAGATGACCCCAAGTTGGATTACCTTTTAATTATGTTCTCTGTTTAGCATTATTTCTTCACACATTTTTGTTTCTTCTTCATACAGATCAGTGTTTATGTTCGGGCGGAAAGACTGAACTCCGACCTCCTGCCCACTTCTAATCTGGTTTAGTTGGGTTGATTTGAAGAAAAAGGTTGGGGTTCCGAAATCCCAATTCACTACCTCCCTGGGTGTCAAAAAACAGAGAGTGAGAAAGGGCAGAAAAAAAAGGAAACCTGTATATCAGATGCCAGGAGCTCAATGCACCAGGAAGCCAAGAAAAGTATATGGGTTGTGATTGGGTTCATGGGTTAAAGTGCATGGGTTGAAAAAATATTGACAAGTAAAATCAAGAAAATATTTTATAAATGAATAAACCCTAAAATAATAAATAAGGAAACACTATGGCTGATAAAAGCCTGAAAAGGTAATGAGTGTTAGAAGGCAGAAGACACAGGAGCAATTCTTAAATAATACATTGCGCCTGTTTGCACATCACAGGACAATGAATTGGAGATTGTTGCTGAAGAGGAGCAGTCTAAAATATTAGATTGTATAAACTTTCTGTGGGAAAAGATTTAGGATTTAACATGCTTGCACTTGAAAGTGGACATATCACCATGTTTAGATGAAACATATCACATGCTACTGAGACAAGCAAAGGAAGAAATGGCAGACACTCCATTATTGTCTAATCCTCTGACTACACGTGAGGAGTCAGAGCACTGGAGGTCTGCCAATATCGTACTGTTGTTTAACATTAAAGGAGGGCATAAGCATGTTTAATTATAGCTATTTCAACTAACTTCGGTAATGGGAAAATTATTGAAAAAATTCTGGAAACAGTGTAAATTGCCATTTAGAAATGCATTTGATCAAAGGCATGGAATTATTAAGGGCAAGTCACGTTGGACTAACTTGTTGCATTTTGTAGTCAATATGGATTTTAGCAAGACTTTTGACAAGGTTCTCTATAACAGATTGGTCGGCGCCTAAAAACTCAAGGGATCTAAGAGAAAGTGGCAAGTTGAATCCAAAATTGTCTTTGGGTGACTTTCAGATCCCCCTTCCCCTTCCCCATTTCTGAAGAAGGGTCTAGGCCCGAAACGTTAGCCTTCCTGCTCCTCTGATGCTGCTTGGCCTGTTGTGTTCATCCAGCTCCACACCTTGTTATCTCTTTATTTGTGTGACTGAAGTTTGGCTCTAGTTGTATTCTGCAGGGCTCAGTACTTAATCCTCCGATATACTTTGTATATTTCAATGATATAAACTTAATTTTGAATTGTATGATTGTTGTAGACCTGTAGTTATTTCCTTAATATCAGTGCAACTAAAAGCAATGGGTTCTATGAGGGCAAGCTGTGCACTCAGTAGACTTGAAAGGTAGCTCCGTTGAGTTCAATCATTAATCTTCTTCTGTGGTCTGTACTGTGTTACCTGATCTCAGCTTGGGCATTGGTATGCTCTCAATGAATAGGCTCTGTGCCATTGTGTTGTAAAAGAAAGTAAGTCTTCCAAAACTGCACCAGGTAGTAGATTTGGAAGGGTTTTTTTTTCATATTTATTGTGGTCAGGGCAGGCTGGAGCTCAGTGGTTGAATAATCTGTGACTGCTTGCACATGAATAATGACCAAAACATCTGAGACACTTTCTGCAAACAAAGAATCAATTGTTTAAAGAAATATGGGGACAGGAGAAGAAAGGCAGGGAAACAGCACAGAAGGAAGGTATGGTCATAAGAATAATCCACACAAGGCTCGCATTGTGTACTATAGTTAATGGAACCATGAAGTAGTCAGTGAATACAAACAATAATTTGAAAATAAAGATTGAAATGTTGGATGTCTTCAACAAATCTGAAAGTCGCAGAAAGTTTTTTGGTTAAAAAAGACTTTCTGCAACTATCTTTGAATCTGCACAATGTAATTACTCAGGGATGATTTGGTCCAGGTTTTCAAATTATTACAGGGAATTGTTAGGGTAGATGGTGGGAAATTATTTCAGAGATAGTAGGAACTGCAGATGCTGGAGAATCTGAGATAACAAAGTGTAGAGCTGGATGAACACAGCAGGCCAAGTGGCATCAGAGGAGCCCGAAGGCTGACGTTTCAGGAAGTTTATGACTAAGGGGCATAACCTAAAAGTGGAAGCCAGACCTTTTGAGGAATGAAACTACGAACTACAAAACTAATCTATATGCAAAGGATGCTAGAAGTTTGAAATTCTTTCACAAAAAGCAATTGATGATAGTTCAGTTGTTAGTTTTAAACCTGAGGTCAAAAGATGTTTTTATTATCCACAGGTATTAAGGGAATTGAGGTAAATATGGGTTTGGGTTGCAGATCAGATTTGATCTCATTGTATACTGAAACAAGTTGGAGGGGCTAAATGAATTACTGTTATTTCATGAACAAAAACAAAGTTGCTGGAAAAGCACATCAGGCTTCTGAGGAAGGGTCACTGGGCCTGAAACGTTAATTCTGATTTTTTCTTCGCAGATGCTGCCAGACCTGCTGACCTTTTCTAGCAACTTTGTTTTTTGTTCCTGAGGTACAGCATCCACAGTCCTTTCGGTTTTTACTCTTATTTCTACATTTTTAAGGAGGGTAGATGATTTGAAAATAGTTGAGCAAGAATCCCCTTTCAGCTCATAGGTTATACACTTTAAAACTTCCTAAATGATGATGTGGAAGTGCAATTTTACTTAATTTAGGTATTCTAGTAGGTGATAGGTATGTTTGTCTGTCAGACAAATAATTAAATATTCAAATATTTATGAAGTATGAAATGCTTGCTCTCAATACAGTCAGTCATACGGAATAAATTGTAATTAATGAATTACAGTATTTGTAAAGTTGAAGGGAACTGGCTGCATGTCTGTGGTTTGTGGTTTCCTGTATGTCAGTCTCACAGGAATTTAATTTTTATAATCTGACCCAGTAATACATCAGAAAATCCTAGAATAATGTAAATTATGAAATCTGATTAAAGAAGCCTTGTAACTTGTCACAAATTAGAGTCATAACACATGAAATACAGTAATTGTTGAGTGAAATAACAGACGTAATACTTGTACTTTTTCTAGTTTGTCAAGATGGGGCATGTAGGTATTACAGAATTCGACATAGGTGAAAAGTCAATGTCTGAATTAATTCAGTCCCAGTTTTCTCCAACTAATGAGGTTAATTAACTTTTTTTGGAATCACACTGGGGGCCAGTCAGTATTTAAATGAGAGAAGAGGTTAATTTTTTCCAACGATTTTCATTTAGTTCAAGCTTTAAGATTAATTGTAGGGGCTGCCTAATGCACGTGACTCACAGTAAGTCACCTCAGAGCAGTTATTATGCACTGCACTTACCTGTAGACCCTGTGCAATGATGAATGCCAAGACCAATGATGTCAGGACAATGTTAATGACTGCCTGTCGGAGCTTGCATTACAAGGACGTAGAAGACCCAAATACGAAATCAAAATTCTCCCAATGCTTGACTGCTGAAATAAAAATGAAATTTATTTTTGTTTGCTCAAGGTACGAGGGGATAGAGAGCCAGCATTTATTTCCCATCCCTCATTGCCCAGAGGGCAGATAAGAGTCAACCACATTGCTGTGGGTCTGGAGCCACATGTAGGCCAAACCAGGTAGGTTTCCTTCCCTAAAGGAGATGAGTGAACCAGATATTTTTCTGACACCCAACAATAATTACATAGATCAATAGAAATGTGCAACACAAAAACAGACCCTTCCATCCAACCCGTCCATGCTGACCACATTCCTAAATAAATCTAGTCCCATTTACCAGAATTTGGCCCATATCCCTTGAAACACTTCCTTTTCTTATACCCATTCAGATGTCTTTTAAATGTTGTAATTGTACCAGCCTCCACCACTTCCTCTGGTGGTTCATTCTGTACATGCACCACCCTCTGTGTGAAAAAGTTGCCCCTTAGGTACCTTTAAAACCTTTCCCCTGTCACCTTAAATCTATGCCCTCTAGGTTTAGACTCTCCCACCGTAGGGAAAAGAACCTTGTCTATTTACCCTATCCATGCCCCTCAAGATTTTATAAATCTCTATAAGGTCAACTCTCAGCCTCCGATGCTCTAGAGAAAATAGCCCCAGCCTAATCAGTATCTCCCTGTAGCTGCACCTCTGAAACCCTGGCAACATCCTTGTGAATCTTTCCTGAACCTTTTCAAGTTTTACAACATCATTCCTACAATAGCGAGACCAGAATTGCACACAAACTACAAAAATGGTCTAAGCAATGTCCTGAGATAACAAGATGTAAAGCTGGATGAACACAGCAGGCCAAGCAGCATCAGAGGAGCAGGAAAGCTGATGTTTTGGGTCTGGACCCTTCTTCAGAAATTCTCCAGCATCAGCAGTTCCTACTATCTCTAACCAATGCCCTGTCCAGCCGCAACATGACCTCCCAAATCCTGTACGCAATGCACTGACCAATGAAGACAAGCATACAAAATGCCTTCTTCACTATCCTATCTACCTGCAATTCCATTTTCAAGGAACTATGAATCTGCACTCCAAGGTGTCTTTGTTCAGCAACACTCCCCAGGACCTTACCGTTAAGTGTATAAGTCCCGCCCTGATTTATCTTTCCAAAATGCAGCACCTCACATTTAATAAATTAAACTCCATCTGCAGCTCCTCGGCCCATTGGTCCATCTGATCAAGATCCAGTTGTATTTTGAGGTAACCTCTTCGCTGTCCACTATACCTCCAATTTTGGTCCCATGTGAAAACTCACTAACCATGTTTGACATTAGATCAGCTTTGTTGGAAATTCAAATTTCACTATCTGCCATGGTGAGATTCGAACACAGGTCATCAGAATCAGAATTAGAATTAGATTTTACTGTCACGTGTATTCAAGTATGGGGATATGGGAGTCCAGTGAAAAGTGTACAATGTTGCCATTCTCCAGTGCCATCTTAGTACGAAAAAAAGAATTTATCAAAAAGGAGAAATAAACAAGACTGAGCCAAGAGAAAAGGGAAATGTCCAGATCTTAAAATATTATCTCCATAAAGGTAAGTGGGTCTTTCTGAAACTTTGAGTCTGTGCCCACTGCCAATGATGTTGACACTCAGGCCTAGCCATGGCCCAGAGCCTGCGACATGCTCCACTATCGACGGGAGTAACTTCGTACGCACAGAACGTTTAGCTGCACTTCCAGATTAATAGTCCAGTGATGTTCCCACTGCACCATCACCTCCCTGCTGGAAGGCTGGAAATATTTAGATGGAGTAACGACAGAGTCATTACTTGAAGTTGACCTTTCACTAGCTCTAGAAGAGCCCAGTCTAGTTGTAATTTCTGTCAGCCACTTTCCTTTTCCTGTGTATGATTAAGAAACTTTTAAGTCCTAGACAAATTGTTGGTGCAGGACCTTGCATCAGAAAATGAGGCAGGGCGCAACAATGCAGGACAGTTTTGCAGCCTTTGAGCTGTTGTAGGAGGGCAACATCAAGAAAGACTTATGTCCCAAAGATCTATGTAAAGTCTGTAAAAGAAGGTATGATTTACCTTCCCTGACCTTCCTTTTCTCCTTTTGGATAAAGAAATCAATCATTCTAAGTGAGTAGTATTTACGTGCATCCAACCATAGAATCTCTACAGCGTGGAAGCAGGCCATTCAGCACATTGACTCCACACTGACCCTCCAAAGGGCATGCCACCCAGACCTACTCCCCTACCCTATCCCTCTGACCTGCATTTTCCCATGCCTAAACCACCTAGCCTACATACTTATCTATTCCCAACATAATTTTCTATGTTTCTATAAGATCCCCCCTCATTCTTCTAAATTCCAATGAATATAATCCCAGTCTATTAAGTCTCTCCTCATAAGCCAACCCTCTCAACTCCAGAATCAATCTGGTGAATCTCCTCTGCACCCCCTTCAGCGCTAGTGTATCCTTTCTCAAGTAAGGAGACCAAAACTGCACACAGTGCTCACCAGCACCTTATACAGCTGCAGCATAGCTTTTAAGTTCAATCCCTCTAGCACTATGGACACTGCGGGCAATTTCCCACGGCTAATCCACCGAACCTGCACATCTGTAGACTGTGGGAGGAAACCGGAGCACCCGGAGGAAACCCCTGCAGACAGGGGGAGAATGTGCAAACTCCACACAGACAGTCACCCGAGGGTGGAATTGAACCCAGGTCCCTGGTGCTGTGCTAACCACTGAGCCACCGTGCTGTCTTTTAATTGTGAAATATAAAAGAAGAACCATGAATGCCTGAACTCAAAATTCATGAAACAAATCATGAAACACTCAGTTTGGTGTCCCTAACATGGAGATGTACTGATCCCACCTGAATTTTATTTGAGATTGATGAGGTTAGTGTTGAAATGAAGAGCTGATCTCTATCTTGGCTTTCATGTTGCCTGGGGCAGGTCAGGACCAGAAAGTAGGCATGACAGCTGAATGTGCAATTATGTGCCCACTTCCTTACTTGTCCCCATATTGGGGAAAAAATTTCAGCCTGATGCAATAAAGAAGTTGAATCCGAGAGGAATGCAGATTTCTTTTTCAGTTGCAAGTTACCAAGCAAAAGGCAATGTTTTAATCCTTTTCAGATATTCATAGAATCCCTACAGTGTGGAAACAGGCCCTTCAGCCCAACAAGTCCACACTGAACCTCAGAGCATCTCACCCAGACCCACCCCCCCAACAACCCACTTAATCTACACCTCCCTGAACACTACAGGCAATTTAGCATGGCCAATCCACCTAACCTGCCCATCTTTGGACTGTGGGAGGAAACTGGAGCACCCAGAGGAAACCCATACAGACACAGGGTGATAAAAGGTACTGCAGATGCTGGAGAATCTGAGATAACAAGCATGGGGCTGGATGAACACAGCCGGTCAAGCAGCATCATAGGAGCAGGAAAACTTGACGTTTTGGGCC
>JAHRHZ010000270.1:834140-872704 GCA_024137785.1 Ginglymostoma cirratum | reverse complement strand
GGTTTAGGCCCGAAACGTCAAGTTTTCCTGCTCCTATGATGCTGCTTGACCTGCTGTGTTCATCCAGCCCCATGCTTGTTATCTCGGATTCTCCAGCATCTGCAGTACCTTTTATCTCTCATGTTTGAATAATGCCTGATTTGGAGTTGATGTGTATGTGCTGCCCTAACTCACCTAACAGTGGTGATGAAGATATGGTGAGTTGCTGCAGTGCATCCTCACAATAGTACAATTTACAGATGTGATAAGGTAATGTTGGAAGGAGAAGATATTTAAATTGGTGAGTGTGATAATGGATGACCTCAATCTGGAATGTAGTTATTTTTATGCCAACCTATTCAGAGTTGTTATAACACACCTCTGAAGCAGGTGGGACTTGAACTCTGGCCTCCTGGCTCATGGCTAGGGATGCTACTATTGTGCCACAGGAGCCTCTTGATCTAGAGTGTAGATATTTTTTAATCAACCTGTTCAGGAATGTTATGACACTTCTCTGCTGCAGGTGGGACTTGAACCAAAACCTCTGGCTCAAACCTTACCACTGCATCACTGACTTTATGTAGCTTGCATTCCAGACTTGCCTTCTGTTTGGTGCAGAATACCCACTTACTGAATCGTTTGGGTCAGCGATGACTAGGATGTCGATAGTTGGGTTTTGGTGAATGAATTGTTTGTCAAGGCAAAAACTTTGAAATTTCCTGTGGGAGATAGTACTCCCAGCCACTTGGGTGATGTAAATGCCACTGACTACTGACACAATAATGCACACCTAATTCTGGATATTGTACACATTTTGCATATGGTTATGAACTATCGTAATATATGTGGAATTGTGAAGATAATCTAGGGAATAGTGACAAATTGTTTTCATATTGTTCACTGGTCAGATGCAATTAGACTTTTCTGTTTCTTTTGAGAAATGACATTGTGTACGAACCCTTATTTGTTGCTTTTTTGGACCGAGCTGTTAGAAAATTGGGCAGTAGAAAATGAAAAGAGATTTTGTATTCAATGTGACCCTCTATGAGGTACAAATAGTTTGTAAAGGAGCTGCAAATACAAGAGAAGTTAACACTAACAATGTAATGAAATCCAGATGACAATTTTAAAAGAATCTAGTTCGAGCAATATAGCCAGCAATGTTTCCACAGCAAAAATAGAAACTACAGCCATTTTATACTACAAATGTAGCATTAGCTGGTTAAATATTTTATAATTTTAGATATTTGTTCTTTCTGATGTCCATTTATGTTTTGTAACTTTCGATTTTTAAGCAACATGTGCTTTGTGTTGAAGTGGCAAAAGGGTCTTTGCTGGGTCATTACCTTGACATGAGCCAAATTCTGAAGTTGTTTGTTTGACTGAATCAGATCTTGATGGATCTTGGCGCACAAAAAGGTCAGCTCTATGAGGTAAAATGTTAATCTCTTTTTATACTGGGTCTGATTTGTGAGATAAAGTTATGCTGTTTGGTAACTAACATTTGGTAACTAATACAATGAGAAAAAACCTATTAACGCTGCACTCACAGTATCAGGGGTGATTCCACAACCTAGGACTAACATGTCACAGAATCTCAGAAGTGTTATATTACTGAAGGATGCCATTCGGCCTATTGTTTCAGCACCAGTAGGTTGCCGGAATTCTCCCGTCTCTAAACACCAGTGCTCAAAATACATGGGAGTAACTGGCAAATTCACCCACAAAATCTGACAATAAGTTTTGGGGTCGATCAATCAGAGCCAGAGGTTGCTGCAATGTGTGGGACAAAGAGAGAGATAGATAGAGAAGCAGTGAGGAGTGGCTCCTCCAAACTGATTCTATGTTCACTGGTCACCGAAATAACTCCACCGAGACCAGTATCCTGTCACCAAGTCACCCTTTATTTACATACGAACAGTCCTTGGCTTTCGTACTGCCTCACACAGGATCTGTTACTAGAGTGTCGGTATCTCTGACACTCACCCTTTTTATATGGCAGCCAGAGCTCCCAGACCAGGGAACTCACATTCACCTCATTACACTCACTACAGTCATAATTTATTTTAAATTTAACCAGATTGATGATAGGGCCAATTGTATTCTGCATTGGCTGTACCTTCCACAGCATTAGTATTAGAAACATCTTAGCCTGGTTTCTTAATTAAGAATACGTAGTTCATTAAAAATAAAACTTATTCAAATAGGCATGTAAAGTTGCTTGACATGTGAGGTTCGCGCTGTGCCAAGATAGATATAACATCCCAAATTTAACATGATGTAAATGTGAGTAACAGACAAATGATAGTCAGACATCACACCACAAGTGCAATTGATATCGTTCGCCTGAGTTTCACAGCAGTTTATCCTTTTGAAGATCACAGAATCTCATTTAAAACATCTCAAAGGATTGATTTCTCATTTTCAATGATCCAGCCTTGGAACTCCCTCGAGCCATTCTGTCATGGAGTGTCTAGCTAACTGTTCGCATTCTGATAAATTCACCTTCCTTTCCTGGGTCTACGCTCCCCTTGCTTCTAGAAAATGCACTCCAGCATTCACTCATATCCAGCTTTTTTTACAAATAATGAGCTTCAAGAAGGTAATGCTATGCTTGAACTTGTCCCAAGCTCTAATCTTGCTTAATTGCAAAAAGCCAAGTACTGCTTGTGGGTTTCCCTCCCCATTCCTCATAGCTACAATAAGCTATTAATGGCACATGACTCTTTCCAATCCCTTGGAGCTCAAGATTTTTCCAAAGCCTTAACACTTACACTTGGCGATATCTACTGACTTCTGGAACTTCATCTTGTGTCTGATTGTACACAGCTGGTGACCCCAAAGCCATCTTCCAGTAGTAAAGCTTAACTTTTCTTCATAGAGCTTGTCCCTGTCTTGCTCTGTCATCTTTTTCAATGAACTGTGTGTCTTGAACTGGTCTTCAGTGACCCTTGAACTGTTTAGAGTTACCTGTTGAAAACCATGCAACAAGCCCTATCCTCATTGGTAGGCAGAGCCGATTGTAACAACCAGCATTAGAACTCACATTTCTGTGTCCTGAATGTTACAATGCTCACTGATTGCTGGCTTCTAAACACACAATGCATACAAGAAAAGGAATTCGTCACTCATTTTGTCTGTTTTATATCAGAGACAAATCTCCTCATACTTTAGTTGTGGGCTAAGTTAAAACTTGACTTTTAAAAAAAACAATGAATTGCAGAAGCTGGAAATCAATAACAAAAAACAGAAATTGTTTGGATTACTCAGCAGGCCTGACAGCATCCGTGGAGAGAAATCAGGGTTAACATTTCGGGTCCGGTCACCCTTCTTCAGAAAGGAAGACAGTGTTTGCTCTCGCTGATGCTGACAGATCTGCTTTGTTTTCCGAGCAATTTTTGATTTTGCTTAAAATTTGATTATCTTCTTTCAAAATATTATTTTTAAAAGGTCTTTGGTAAGTATCATGCTTATCCGAAACAGAAACCCAAAAAACATCAATGTCAAAGGTAATTTTATTACTTGTCGCTATCATTTAATAAGAGTTATTGAATTTGAAAAAGGAGCTCCTGAAGACCCAAAAATACCCCTCTGAAAATCTCTCAGTGAACCAGTGAAAAAATGTTTTTGACCCATGACAGATGGATCTTGTGTACGAGAACATATGTTGTTATTTTCATCTTAATGCTGAGTTCATGATATAATGACCATTACATAACCAGCAAATCACAGATACACACAATTCCAAGTAAACTCATACATGATTCATACAATGGCACCCCAGTGTATCAAAACACTTTCTATTGCCAATTGTTTAGAATCCCTGATAAATTTATCTAACATTTTTAATGGGACATTTTCACTCTTTCAAGGTCTTTTCAAAGCATGTCTACCTCAGGCAACACCCTCTAAAAATTGTTTTGGTGTTCCTTTATAGATCCATCACAACAATTTGTGTTGGAATATCTGGTGCTTGGTGATCTTTTACAGTGACAGATTTGTTGAGCAGTGCTAATTATTTTATTTAATCGCACTGTGTAAGGGAACACAAAGGCACAATTTTACAGAGAGCCCATATGCTGTGCCTAAATGTGGGAGAACTGTGTGCTTATAATGGATGTGAGATCCCATAAGATCATAAGATATAGGAGCAGAGTTAGGTCATTCGGCCCATCGAGTCTGGTCCGTCATTCGATCCTGATTGATATGTTTCTCAACCCCATTCTTCTGCCTTCTCTCTGTAATCTTTGGTCCCCTTACTAACCAAGAACCTATCTATCCCTGACTTAAATACAGTTACTGACTTGTCCTCCACAGCCGTCTGCAGTAATGATTTCCACAGACTCACCACCCTCCTGCTAGCAGTGGAAACATCTTCTCAGCATCCACTTTGTCTAGGCCATGTGGTATTCTGTAAGTTTCAATCAGATCTTCTCTCATTGAGTAGGACCCAGAGTCCACAACCACTCTTCATAGGACAAGTCCTTCAACCCCAGGATATTTCTTGTAAACCTCCTCTGGACCCTGTCCAAAGCTAACACATCCTTCCTTAGAAATGGGGCCCAAAACGGCTCACAATATTCCAAATGCAGTCTGATCAGAGCCTTATACAGCCTCAGCAGTCCATCCCAGTTCTTGTATTGTAACCCCCTCAAAATGGATGTTATCATTGCATTTTTTCTTTCCAACTGTCATCTAAACTGAAATTTTAAGAGCATCCTGAACTAGGGCTCCCAAGCCATTTGTGCTTTAGATTTCTGAAACCTCTCCCCAGTCAGAAAATGCTCTATGCATCTATTCTTTGTACCAAATTCCATAACTACACACTTTTCCACACATATTCCATCTGTCACTTCTTTGCCACTTTCCTAGCCTGTCCAAGGCCTTCTGGCCTCTTTCCTCCTAAGTGCTTCCTAGCTTCATCCCTCCCTTCCCCGGTGACTTCTGCCAGCCCTCGGAGATATCTATGCTCTTCTCATTCTGGCTTCTTGTGCATTCTCTACTTAATTGTTCTTCCATAATTGTCACTTTGAGTATGATTCTCTTGCTCAAGGATTGGTGCAGTGATTGCTCCGAACACTGTCACGGCCAAATGCAACTGCTACATATAGTTTTGATGGGGATAAAGTCAGTTTATTTTTCCTTCTTGTTGGCTTCCTCACTACCTACTGCAGACCACTGACATAGCTGTGTCCTTCAAGCGGAGGCTTGGAGACTGCTTTGTGGAACACTTACACTCGGTTCTCGACAAACAACTGCACCTCCCAGTCGCGTACCATTTCAACTCCCCCTCCCACTCCTTGGATGACATGTCCATCCTGGGCATCCTGCAGTGCCACAATGATGGCACCCAGAGGTTGCAGGAAAGCATCTCATATTTACCTTGGAAACCCTGCAGCCCAATGGTATCAATGTGGACTTCACATGTTTCAAAATCTCCCCACTCCCAAGCGCATCCCAAAACCAGCCCAGCTCATCCCTGCCTCCCTAACCTGTCCGTCCTTTCTTCCACCGATCCACTCCTCCCATGTCAACCCCCACCCCCACCTCCGACCGACAAGCCTCATCCCCGCCTCCTTGACCTGTCCGTCCTCCCTGGACTGACCTATCCCCACCCTAACTCTCCACCTACACTCACATTTACTGGCTCCATTCCTGCCTCCTTGACCTCTCCATCTTCTCTCCACCTATCTGCTCCTTTATCCATCTTCCATCCGCACCCCCCCTCTATTTATTTCAGAATCCCCTTCCCCTCCCCCATTTCTGAAGAAGGGTCCAGACCCAAAACGTCAGCTTTCCTGCTCCTTTGATGCTGCTTGGCCTGCTATGTTCATCCAGATTTACACCTTGTTATCTCTATGTCCTTCATGTCGTGTTGGTACTGAGTCTTTCACTCTTGGTTGTGGAAGTGGAAGACCCCCAGCCAGAGTACATTCTTACCCATAACCGTAACACCTTAGAACATAAGAACAGAAGAACTAGGAGCAGGAGTAGGCCATCTGGCCCCTCAAGCCTGCCCCGCCATTCAATAAGATCATGGCTGATCCTTCTGAGACTCAGCTCCACTCTCCCACCCACTCACCATAACCCTTAATTCCTTTACTGTTCAAAAATTTATCTAGCCTTGTCTTAAAAACATTCAGTGAGGTAGCTTCAACCGCTTCACTGGGTAGGGGATTCCACAGATTCACAACCCTTTGGGTGAAGAAGTTCCTCCTGACCTCAGTCCTACATCTGCTTCCGTTTATTTTGAGGCGATGCCCTCTAGTCCTAGTTTCACCTGCTAGAGGAAACAATGTCCCTGCCTCCACCTTATCTATTCCCTTCATAATCTTATATGTTTCTATAAGATCTCCCCTCATTCTTCTGAATTCCAAGGAGTATAATCCCAGTCTACTCAGTCTCTCCTCATAATCCAACCCTCTCAACTCTGGAATCAACCAAGTGAATCTCCTCTGTAGCCCCTCCAGTGCTAGTATATCTCTTCTCGAGTAAGGAGACCAAAACTGCACACAGTACTCCAGGTGTGCCCTCACCAGGACCCTATACAGCTGCAGCATAGCCTCCCTGTTTTTCAACTCCATCCCTCTAGCAATGGCAGACAAAATTCTATTTGCCTTTTTAATTACCTGCTGCACCTGCAATCCTACTTTTAGCAATTTATGCACAAGGACACCCAAGTCCCTCTGCACAGCAGCGTGCTGCAATTTTTTACCATTTAAAACATAGTCCATTTTGCTGTTATTCCTACCAAAATGGATGACCTCACACTTATCAACATTGTACTCCATCTGCCAGACCTTTGCCCACTCACTTAGACTATCAATATCCCTCTGCAGACTTTCAGTGTCTTCTGCACACTTTGCACTACCGCTCACCTAAGTGTCATCTACAAATTTTGACACACCACACTTAGTCCCCAACTCCAAATCATCTATGTAAATTGTAAACAATTGAGGTCCCAACACTGATCCCTGAGGCACACCACTAGCCACTGACCACCAACCAGAAAAACACCCATTTACCCCTACTCTTTGCTTTCTACTGGTCCACCAACCCTTTATCCATGCCAATACATTATCTGTAAGACTGTGCAACTTTATCTTATGTAGCAGCCTTTGGTGTGGCACCTTGTCAAATGCCTTCTGGAAATCCAGATACACCACATCCACAGGTTCCCCATTGTCCACCATGCAAGTAATGTCCTCAAAGAATTCCACCAAACATGACCTACCCTTCATGAACTTATGCTGGGTGTTTCCAATGGGACAATTTATATCCAGATGTCTTGCTATTTCTTCCTTAATGATAGATTCAAGCATTTTCCCCACTACCGAAGTTAAGCTAACTGGCCTATAGTTGCCTGCTTTTTATCTACTTCCTTTTTTAGACATTGGCGTCACATTGGTTGTTTTCCAGTCTGCAGGAACCACCCCAGAGTCCAGTGAATTTTGGTAAATAATTACTAGTGTATTTGCTATTTCCCCCATCACCTCCTTTAGTACCCTGGGATGCATTTCATCAGGGCCAGGAGACTTGTCTACCTTTAGCCCCATTAGCTTGCCCAGCACTGCCTCCTTAGTGATAATGATAGTTTCTAGGTCCTCGCCTGCTATAACTTTCTTGCCATTAGTTTTCGGCATGTTATTTGTGTCTTCCACTGTGAAGATCGACATGAAAAAGCTGTTTAATGTCTCGGCTATTTCCTCATTCCCAGTTATTAAATTGGCCTTCTCATCCTCTGAAGGACCGATGTTTACCTTCGCCACTCTTTTACGATTTACATATTTATAGAAACTTTTGCTGCCTGTTTTTATATTCTGAGCTAGTTTACTCTCATAATCTATCTCACTTTTCTTTATAACTTTTTTTGTGACTTTCTGTTGGCCTTTAAAGATTTCCCAGTCTCCTAGTTTCCCACTACTCTGCTTTTTTGTATGTGTTTTTTTTCAGTCTGATACTTTCCTTTATTTCCTTAGACATCCATGGCTGGCTGTTTCTTTTCCTATAGTGCTTCCTTATCACTGGAATATACTTCTGCTGAACACTGTGAAAAATCGTTTTGAAAGTCCTCCACTGTTCCTCAATTGACCCACCATAAAGTTTTTGCTCCCATTCTACCTTAGCTAACTCCTTCCTCATTCCTTCATAGTCTCCGTTGTTTAAGCACAGGACATAGGTACTGGATTTAACCTTTTCACGCTCCATCTGTACTTTAAATTCGATCATACCGTGATCGCTCCTTCTGAGAGGATCCCTAACTGTGAGATCATTAATTATTCCTGTCTCATTACACAGGTTTAGATCTAGGATAGCTTGCTCCCTCGTAGGTTCCATTACATATTGTTCAAGAAAATTATCGCAGATGCATTCTATGAACTGCTCCTTAAGGCTGCCATGACCGAACTGGTTTGACCAATCGATATGTAGATTAAAATCACCCATGATAATTGCTGTACCATTTGTACATGCATTAGCTATTTCTATATTTATTGCCCGCCCCACCACGATGTCATTATTTGGTGGCCTATAGACCACACCTATCAGTGACTTCTTCTCCCTGCTATTCCTAATTTCCACCCAAATGGATTCAACGTTTTGTTCAGTAGAACCTATATCATCTCTCACTACCGCCCTGATATCATCCTTAAAAATCAGAGCAACAGGACCTCCCTTAACTTCCTGTCTATCATCCCGAACAGTTTGATACCCCTGTATATTTAACTCCCAGCCATGACCATCCTGTAACCATGTCTCTGTAATGGCCACTAAATCATACCCATTTGCCATGATTTGCGCCGTCAACTCATCCACCTTGTTTCGAATGCTCTGAGCATTCAGATAAAGTGCCCTTTTGCCAGTTTTTGCACCTTCTTTTTGGATCCTATTACCTCCATGACTAACAGCTCTTGAGTTCTCCTTCCCTTTAACTTTTTTCCTAACTTTCAATGGAGTTGAAGCTTCCTCGTCACCTGCTAACCTGCTGCTCTGCCTTACATTAATTGTTATTCTCCATCTACGCTCACTTCTCCCTTCCCCCCTATTTACTAGTTTAAAGTCCTTTTAACCACCCTATTTACCCTTTTCGCCAGAATACTGGACCTGGCCCTGTTCAGGTCGAGTCCATCCCAATGGTATAGATCCCTCCTGTCCCAGAACTGATGCCAGTGCCCCATGAAAAGGAAACCCTCTTTCCCACACCACTCTTTTAGCCACGTGTTTACTTCCCTGATCCTCGCCTCCCTATGCCAATTTGCACGTGGCTCAGGCAGCAATCCACCTTCAGTGCTTCTTCCAAGTGGTGTTCAACATGGAGTTCTGATTCAACAGCTGAGGGGATATGATAGGTGATAATCTTCAGACAACTTCTTGACCCAAGTCTAACTGAATGTCCTGGGACAAAAACAGACGTTGCTGGAAAAGCTCTGTAGTTCTGGCAGCATCTGTGAAGAAAATATCACGCTTGTGAGGAAAGAGACACCATACCCAAAACGTGAGCTGATTTTCTTTTTACTTCACAGATGCTGCCAGACCTGCTGAGATTTTCCAGCAACTTCTGCATTTGTTCCAGATTCACAGCATCTGCGGTTCTTATGGTTTTTATTGAGAATTCCCAGGATCACTCCCTGACTGACTGACTGTGTACCACTGTGTTGCTGCCTCTCTGGATCTCTAATACCAGAGGGGTAGGACTAATGTTCCCCAATTTTTTTTCAGTTTGTAAACTGCTGAGGTCTGTGTGTGGCAGTGACTCCCGAATCTGGAAGTCAGTGGCTGCCCAAAAACCTGGAGGAAGCTGGGTGTGACTGTACGGAAACAGCTTAGAGAAAACATTGGTCAGGATGTCCAGAGATGCTGATGGTGGTGTCTGGTGGAGTACCAGGTAATATTTTTAAAAATTTCATTCACGGGATGATGGCATCACTGGCTAGGCCAGCATTTAGTGTCCATCCCAGATGACAGTTAAGAATGGAGTCACATGTAAACTGGACCAGGTAAGGATGGCAGTTTCCTTCCCTAAATGACCTTAGTAAACCAGATGGGTTTTTCATGACAATTGGCAATGGATTCATGGTCATCATTACACTCTTAATTCCAGATTTTTATTTAATTCAACTTCCACCATTTGCCGTGGTGGGATTCAAACCCAAGTTCCCACAACATTAGCTACGTCTCTATAATAACAGTCCAGTGATAATACCCTGCCTTCCCCCTGCCACTGCTGTTTGACTAGTCTATGGGACTGCTGTTCCACTTCTGTCACATTCACCCAGAAAGGAGGTCTTTGCAGAGCTGATGGGGCTGAGTTTACTGTTCTCATTTTCGGTGTCTGGGTCCATGCCACAAGTCCATTTGGTTTCTTTCCTTCAGTCTGCTTTGGCACAACTGGGTGATTTGTTGACCATTCCATTGGGAATGTAGGAATCAACCACATCGCTGTGGGTCTGGAGTTACATGTAGGCCCGGCCAGGCCAAGGCAGCAGATTTTGTTTCCTGAGTGAACCAGATGGATTTTTCTAACAGTTGATAATGGTTTCATGATTGCTGTAAGACTAGCTCTTAATGCCGTATGTATTAATTGAAGTCAGATTTCACCGTTCAGTATCTTGAACCCATGTCTACAGATCATTAGCCTGGAACTGCAGATTATTCACTCAGTGACTATACCATGACACCACTGCCTTCCCCTTAAAAATGCACCTTTCTTATGTTGGTGTAAGAGGAAAGGTTGTTGGCAATTAAAAGCTGTTTTTTAGTTCTCACTGTATCCCAAGGCTTTGCTTGGAAACATTAAAACAGTTTTTAGCTTGTGCACCCGCTTTACAGCCAGGTCACACAGTGTCTATTTTTCTGCCAAATAGAAAAACTGATCTCTCCATGAGATCTGTTTCGGTGCTCATACGGATTGATGTGTACCTCCTCCTTTTGTTTCTGTGTCAATTCTTTTTGGTCTGTATCTGAGTGTTCACTCTCCAAAGCTTCTGCTTACAACATGTAAGTGCAAATTACTGCAGATGCTGGAATCTGAACTGAAAACAACAAATGCTGGAGATCACAGTGGGTCAGACAGCATCCATGGAGAGAGAGCAAGCTAACATTTCGAGTCTAGATGTCTCTTCTTCAGGGTTAAAGTGCGGAGTGTGGAGGGAACAGCGTTTATGCTATAGTTTTTGGGGCGCGGCGTTGATGTGTGGGAGTAGTGGGTGTAGGGTGCTGGTGGAGAACAGATGTTAATAGTTCAGATGAAGTGATTTGAATGTGAGGATGGCAGAACTATGGGGTGTCCTGCCAGACTTGAAAGAACTGACAGTCCCACTGGGATGGGGAAAGGGGAGAGAGGGCATGGTAACAAAATGTAACAAACTGAAAAAAGAGAAAGAAATGGGAGTTGGTTCACAATTTGAAGGTGTTGAACTCAATGTTAAGTCCAGAAGGCTGTAAAGTGCCTTGTCTGAAGGTGAGATGTTGTTCTTCCAGTTTGCGCTGTGATTTACTGGAACACTGCAGCGTGCTGAGGACAGACATATGGGCATGCGAGCAGGATGCTATGTTAAACTGATCGGCTACAGGAAGGTCGGGGTCCTGCTTGTGCACAGACTGGAGGTGTTCTGCAAAGCAGTCACCCAGTCTGCGTTTGGTTTCTCCAATGTAGAGTAGGGCACTGTGGTCCAAGGGAAGGTAGCAAGAAGTTTCCGAGAATGACATTGAGCCTCCGTAAGGTAAAGATCAGTGCACCAGGCTACAACAGCAACACCTTTGTTGGCCGGTTTGATAACAAAGTTAAGGTTGGATCTAAGAGAACAAAGTGCAGCAATTTCAGACGGCGACAGATTAGAGTGGGTGAGAGGAGCAGAGAAACTGAGATGGCCGATGTCATGTCAGCAGTTTCATAGAACATAGAACAGTACGGCACAGTACAGGCCCTTCGGCCCACGCTGTTGCGCAGAACTATTATCCTAAACCATAGGTCTATCTAACCTCCACCCGTACCTTATACTATCAATGAAGAGAGTGAGGGTAGGAAAGAGGCCAGAGGATGGCCAAGTGGAGGGTGAATACTGGAGGCAGGTGAAGGGATCAGTGGAATGAGGTGGGGAGTGGTGGTGAGACCTGCCCGAAGAAGTGAGTGCAGAGATGGAGGCAGAGGAAAAACAATTGAGGACCATCCCTTAGCACTGACCCCTTTCCAGCCCTCAGAAGCCATCACTTTTTGGTCCCCTGAGGTCACTCCTCCCAACTCCAGCTCTTGCCATGTGTTCACCATACCTCCTGACCTTTCCCTTCACTGAGGCTGAATGTACTGTCCTTGGCAAAGGACTCAGCTTCATGCACTTACACTCCCACCTTAATGAATTTCGAGCTGGTCATGATGTTGAATAGTTTTACTGTCGCTGCAAAGGACATGTCCTGTCTCCCCTCCACCCATCCCAGTGGGATTGCCTGTCCTTTCAAGTCTGGCAGGAGACACACCATTGTACTGCCATCCTCACATTCCGATCACTTCATCTGAACTATCAACATTATTTCTCCACCAGCATCTTAGACCCACTATCCCCATACACCTCCCCTCCAACCTATAGCATAAATGCAGTCTCCTCGATACTTCAGCTCTGCAGAGTCATCTAGACTCAAAACGTTAGCTTGATCTCCAATGTTTGTTGTTTTCAGTCCTCTGTTTACAAATTTCTTTTATGACTTCAGTTTCCTCTATTTTTTTTGCTAGCCACGCGGCTTCTTTCTTTTTCTGCTGCTTCCAGGTAAAGGATTGCCAGGTCATATGGAAAGACGAGGTGCTGTTTCTTGATCTTCCATTGAGCTTAACTAGATCAGTATGAGAGGCAGAGGCGAATAAGGTTAGTCAATAAATAGGACAGGGAGTTAAAACTACAGGCAACCAGAAGCTCATGAACTGAACGGAAATATTCCAGAAAGCAATCCTCCAATATTAATTTGGTCATCCCATTGTAAAGGACAGTGTAACTTCCTACATTGAAATTTTAAACATTGTCTTTTGAAGCATTTACACTGCCAGGAAATGTATTACAAAGCTCCTTTGTCTGTTGAATAATGAACTAAAAGACTAAAATGACAGTTTAGAAATTCAGTTGTTGTTCTAATTAAGGAAAAAAAATCTTCCAGAACTGATGCTAACCCTGCAGAGGAAACAATTCCTCTAGAAATCACAGTGACATGCAATATGCAATACTACTTTCAGAATTTAAGTGAAACTGTCACTTTAAACCCCATGGGAGCACTTTGTTTTACATGCGAGCATCGTTTTTTTTCCCATGAGCTTCAAAAGTCTTCATGTAGGCATTACACAATTGTTCATTCATGAATACTGAAATTTGTGGAAACCTCTGTGTATTTATACATTGATGCCTTTTAGTACTTAGTGCCGCAAGCTGACATGTGGAAGCATTTTACAACTAACAACCTCAAAATTATGAAGTCTATTTGTTGTATCTAGTATACATGGCTGTTTCAAAGGTTAGCAGTGACTCATGTTTGTTTTAGATAAAACCAACTCTATCTTGTTACATTGTAGGAAAGGTGGAAAGCAATAGAATCTCTAGTGATGATATATCTCATGAGTCAAGTAAGTGTTTTCAGATGAATGTTTTCTGTGAGAGGAATAAATTAGGATTTCTGGTGTTCTTCATTGTTAAAAAATGATTTTTAAAAAACCTCCAACTTTTCTTAGTATCTTAAACATAGAAAAGCATCCAAATGTGCTTCACAGAAATGTAACAGGCAAAAATAAAATCAATGCCATGACCCAACAGTTGCTGGAAGGATTGTCTAAAAGAGGTTCTTGAAGAGATGACCTTTAAGGGGGGTCAAAGCAAGATGGATGTGGAGGGCAGGAACTCCAGTGTGAGGGTTTAGACAAGTCCAGGTCCATCACGGAAGGTTGGTATGAATCACAGAAGGTTGGTATGAATCTTAGAAGGTTGGTCTGCAGGTACAACAAGTAACTAGGAAGGCAAATGGAATTTTGTCCTTCATTGCTAAAGGGATTGAGTTTAAAAGTAGAGAGGTTATTTGCAGCTGTACAAGGTGCTGGTGAGGCCACACTTGGAGTACTTTGTGCAGTTTTGGTCTCCTTACTTGAGAAAGGATGTACTGGCACTGGAGGGGGTGCAGAGGAGGTTCACTAGGTTGATTCCGGAGTTGAGGGGGTTGGCTTATGAGGAGACACTGAGTAGATTGGGATTATATTCATTGGATTTCAGAAGATTGAGGGGGGATCTTATAGAAACATGTAAAATTATGAAGGGAATAGATAAGATAGAAGTAGAGAGGATGTTCCCACTGGCAGGTGAAGCTAGGACAAGAGGGCATAGCCTCAAGATTAGAAAGAGCAGATTTAGGACTGAATTGAGGAGGAATTTCTTCACCCAGAGGGTTGTTAATCTGTGGAATTCTTTGCCCAGTGAAGTAGTTGATGCTACTTCAGTAAACGTTTTTAAAGCTAAGGTAGATATTTTTTTGAACAATAAAGGAATTAAGGGATACGGTGAGAGCGCGGGTAAGTGGATCTGAGTCCACGAAAAGATCCGCCATGATCTTATTGAATGGCGGAGCAGGCTCAAAGGGCCGGGCGGCCTACTCATGCTTCTAGTTCTTATGTTCTTATGTTCTATCTGCTAATGCTGGAGAGAGGAGATTTGAGGATTTGGGCGGGACCAGAGGCAGTTGAATGCAAACTACTCAGTTGTACAGCTAGAGAAACTCACAGAGATGGGAAGGGGAAAAATTCCTGAAGGAATTTTGAGATAAAAAGTTGAATTTTAATAGCGAGATGCTGGGGGATCAAGATGTCAATGTAGTTCAGGGTAGTCAAGTAATAATTGGAACAGGATGGGAATTAGAGAGCCAAGTTTTTAATGTGCTATTGAGGTTGGAGGATGAGATTCTGGCCAGGACAACATTAGAGTAATCAAATCTGGTTGAGGTAAAGCATGGGTAAGAATTTCACTGGCAAAGAGGTGAGGCTGGGCTAGAGACTGGTGATGTTATGGAGGTGGAGGTAGGACACCTTCACAGTGTATGTAGAATTAGAAACCTGGCTTGAGTGTAGGAGGATGCTGAGATGGCAAGCACTCTTGTTCTTTGATCATGGTGGCTCTGTAACGTCTCACTGCTAGTTTGCAGTATAGCTTTGAGGCATGCTCGTAATATCATCACTTCATCACTGCATGTGATCTGAGGATATCAAGGAGTTGCTCTCCACCTTAACTAGGGCCATTGAAGAATGTCATACTGCTGGAATCATGCTATCATTTATAGCTGAGTAGCTTGGTATTATCCCTGACACTGAGATGTCTGTCACTGTAATGTGTATATTTACCAGTAGATGTAATGAATAAATGCCTTTCGTATTTTTCAGTACTATATTACCCATGTCCAGTTTTTGTGTCGTGTTATTAGAGCTAACGTATGTTTTGGCTGACCAGGTACAAATAGCCTGCTGGAAACAAAGCCCACATTTCTGGTGGCAAATCACTGGCCACGAGTAAAAGCAAATCAGTAGCAGGGATGGAATTTGTATTGGTGGAGTGAAAATAACAGTTTGTGTTCTTCCAATGTCCCACTGGAAGAAATCCAGGATTGTATATTGGAGATACAATCTGACTGAGTCTGAGGAGCGGAGTCTGGTACTGGGACTGGGTTGGTGTTGGTCTACATTTGGATCCTGATATCATGACTAATCAGGAATTGGGTTGGTGTTTGTAAAGGGGTGGTAGTGACACAGAGTTAATATTGAAATCAGCAGTTCCTGTGCTGATTTATAACGTCTATGGGACTTGCTGCTAATTTCCCTCTGCGGGGGTCAATTTGAGAGCTTTGGCTTTCAGTCAGGTACAGAATGCTGAAAGGCAGCAAACAGAACCAGAGAGGCCCCTGACTTTATGCTGAGCAGTGACTTCCCCCAAACTGGTTAGCAGAAAGGGAGTAGTCGATTTTTGAGGAATGTGGTTGGGTTAGGTTGAGAGATCACTGGAGGAAGGGAATTGAGGAATGTGACTCAGGACTGAGGTAAGAGATCTTGATGGGTAACCCAAAGGATTGAGGGGAACTCAATAGGGCAGGTCACTGAGACCCAACACAAGCGAGAAAGGAATTTTCTCCTGGATATAGCCATCCTTCCTTTTGGATAATGTGTTTCCTAGAGTTTTAGGTGATCCAGCATTCAATTAAATTTGAAACAGTGAAATAATCAGGCCTGCAGCCTAATTCTAGTATTTAAATTGAAAACCAGTCTCCTGGAATTAAGTTTGTTGATCATTCTGATCCTGTTGTCATTAAAATCATAAGGCAAATATGCTGATGGCGATTGAGGCAGGGATTTAATGGTTTACTTTAATCTCAAATTCAATTTAAACTTGCCTAAAACAAGAACAGAAAGTGCTGGAGAAACTCAATGCGTCTGGCAGCATCTGTGGAGAGAAAGTGGAATTAATGTTTCGGTCCAGTGACCCTTTTTCAGAACTGATAGTAGCTGGAGAGAGAAAATTGCCTGTGTTGTGGGTTTTAAAGATGCTCCCCACTACCTCCTCAGATGTCTGTCCGCAGTTATGGATAATGTTACAAATGCAACATGTAGATGAAGGAATTAAATATGGATCCATGGCATTAACTGTGGCACAAATGTAGGCGACTTCCCTTTAACAGGCAGTTTGTTGCCTATTCTTTGACCTTGTGTTTTCAGTTCTGCCTCAGATAACAGACAAAGGAAATTCATGGACTTATCATCAAAGAGAGACCACAAACAGAGGCTAGGTACTTCCTTACAGTGAGAACGTTTAGATCAAAGTGCAAGTCACTCCAGGTCACACCATCCAGTGCCCAAATACAGATAGGCATCAGTAAATATCAAAATACAGGTCAATCGTTCACTTTGTCAGCTGGGAAATTGTGCATGGCTGATGCAGACATGAAAAGAAAATGAAAGGGATGGAGAGAGCTGTAACATTAATCATGCTGACTTTCTAGTTCACTGACACATTATAACATAAAGCAGCAGGAGTCCAGTTCATAACTGAGCTTCCTAAACCTATAAGTGCCTGAACTCAGATGGAAACTTCTGGGGAGTCAACAGGACGAAGCAAAAAATAACCAAGGGAAGAGTTAAATCATGTTTTCATCCATTTACCCAGCAGCCAGGCCTATACAGGCTGTGTGACTGGTTCTCATACCAGTCACTACCTGAAGCCTGGTTTACTTTGATGAATGAAGCAAGGAATCTAGTCCAGGAAAATAATTTATGAGAAATAATAACAAACAAGCAGATTTTGGAAGAAAATAAAAGTGATATACCGAGTAAAAATTAATGGGATGTGCACCTGGGGGAAAAAAAAGCGTGAAATCTGCAAATGACGTATACTGCTCAGACTTATCTTGTACCCATCAAAAGAGGCCTTCAGGATGACCAGAATGTTCATTTCCAAATATTACTATTTTTTATACATTTAATGATTTCTCTCTCTTTCTCTCTCTCTGGTCAATTGGAGCTGCCTAAAACTATGCAGCACTTCAACTGGTGAGGCCTGATGTTATGGAATGTAGTGTCCTGGGGCCAATTCTTGTAGGAAGCTGGGTGAAGCTTCAGTTAACCCCAAGAGTTTGTGCACCGTAACTGTACAAGGTTCAGAGGCTGCAAATTGGATGAATTTTAATGTGGTGACATGGGCTGGTGGGCAGAGGGTTGTGTAGAGGGGTGTGGGACCTGGACGTAAAGGCTGTGTATGTACGTCAGTGGCTTTTGGACACAGGAACTTCCATTTACATCTGATATTCAGATTTTTTGACCAAATAGCACAAACGAGTGTGATGTTAATTCATGCAAGTCAATTTGAATTAGATGCTGATAAAGATGACAGTTGATGGATTGTAAAGGTTGACGAATAGCAAATGCAACTGGCACAATGGAATCCCTGCAAAACAAGAACTATCTTCACTTCATAGTTATCTCTCGCGACTCAATACTGTAATCTGCAGGGGCTCATAGAGCTTCTGTATCCTACTGACAAGAAAACCAGGTTTGCTTTAGAGAACAAGATGTAGCTGGAAATTACTAAGGAACTGAGTAGTAGGCATATGATTATCATCCTCTAGAAATAATGCCAAAAGTAATTTAATGACCTAATCTGACTAGGAACTGCAGTGACATAATGCCAATTCCACCCGTTGTCCCATGCTGACTTCTTCACATCACTCCTCACCAACTTGCCTTTCAGGTGTCCCACTATCTCTCTCCCTGCTCATTCACATCCTCACATCTCCAATGGTCTATCCACCAGTCACACTAATCTCTTCTTCATACAATGAAATGTCTCCTGCAATACAACTGCCTTTTTGGCAGGATTGCGAATGTGTTGTCTGCGGTAGTCAAATGTGTTAATCTCTTCAGAGAGAGATAGAAATACCAACATGTGAAACTTCCAGCAATTTGTAAATCAAACTGGAGAGACAGATCTGAGTTGTTCCATTTAAATTCCCACCCCTTATTTTAAGGTTTTGGATCCTACCCATATTACAATTTAATCACCCGAGTTCACAAGTAAAGGAAGAGGAACAATTTAGCAAGTGAACTTTTCTCTTCTGGGCTACTCTTTGAGTTTAGGTCAGCCAGGATTGACGTCTTAGTGTTACCAGTTCTGAAGAAAAGTCATATCAGATTCAAAACGTTAGCTATGTTTCTCTCTCCACAGATATTACCAGAACTGTTGTGGATCTCCAGAAATTTCTGTTTTTATTTCCGATTTTCAGGATTCAGAGTAGTTTGCTTTTATGTCTCTACAGTTGCTTGGATCACAATAGATAATTTTTTTGGAAGTGTAAACATATAAAATTGGAAAGGGCTATTGGTATAGAGTCAGTGAGTTATACAGCACAGAAACAAGCTCTTTAGTCCAATTCTTCTGTGCTAACTAAATACCCTAAACTAATCTAATCCCATTTGCCAGCATTTGGCCCATATCCCTCTAAACCCTAGATAACAAGGTGTAGAGCTGGATGAACACAGCAGGCCAAGCAGCATCAGTGGAGCAGAAAAGTAGATGTTTTGGGTGAAGACCCCTCTAAACCCTTCCTATTTATATGTCCATCCAGATGTCTTTTAATTGTTATAATTATACCCGCCTCCACCACCTCCTGTGGCAGCTTATTCCATACATGCACCAATCTCTGCTGGAAAAGGATGCCCCTCAAGTCCTTTTTAAATCTTTCCCATCTCACTGTTACCTTATCCCCCCTAGCTTTCGGAAAAAAGACCTTGGTTGTTCACCTTATCCATGCCCGTCATGATTTTATAAACCTCTATAAAATTATCCCTCAGCCTTCAAAGCTCCAAGAAAAATAGCCCCAGCATATTCAGCCTCTCCCTATAGCTCAAACCCTCCAACTCCAGCAACATCCCTGTAAATCGTTTCTAAACTCTTTCAAGTTTCACAATATCCTTCTTATAGGAAGGAGACCAGAACTGCATGCAATATTCCAACAGTGGCCTAATCAATGTGCTGTACAGCCACAACATGACCTCCCAACTCCTATACTCAATGTTCTGACCAATGAAGGCCAGTGTTCCAAATCCCTCCTTCACTATCTTATCTACCTGTGACTCCACTTTCAAGGAACTATGCATCTGCACTCCAAGGTCTCTTTGTTCACAACACTCCCCAGGACTTTACCATTAAGCGTATAAGTCCTGCCCTGATTTGCCTTCCCAAAATGCAGCACCCCACATTTATCTAAGTTAAACTCCAACTTCCAATCCTCGGCCCATTGGCCCACCTGATCAAGGCCTCATTTTACCCTGAGATAACCTTCCTCACTGTCCACTATACCTCCAATTTTGGTGTCACCTGCAGACTTACTAACCACATCTCCTGTGATTGGGATAATGTAATGTCTTTGTAGAGATGTTGATATCAACAGTTTTGGTTCCAAGGGAGGTGCACAAATATATTTAAGTGATGTTCACTCTGAGAGTACCAATGTGACCTTTCAGCTTCAGTGGGCTGAATTTAATAACTTTGGTCGTCCAATATATGGCTAGAAAGGCAGTGGCAACTCTACCATGGCCAGTTTGTAAAATTTGACAGGTTACGTGTCAGTTAGGAGATTAACTGTTTGTTTTCAGGCCTTTCATACCTTTAAAGATGAAGAAAAACTGCCCTCAAAATCTGCCAATCAAGTCGAGCTTATACTGGAGTAAGTTTTGGTTCTGCTGTTCCATGGAGGAAGATTTTGGAACAACGGTGAGTGAGTTGGGCTTCCTCCAGTGACATGATGGGTAGTGATGGGTGATTGGAGAGTCAGATGTGTTGTGGAGGACCTCAGGGCTGGGCTCTCAGTGTGATAGGGCCTTTTGCCAGGCTTAAGCGCCTGAGTGGCCTACTCTAGTTCCTAGGAAAGAGCTCTGAGTGACAGGGTGCCTGTTCATGACACTCTCCCAATTTAGTAAGTCTACAATGAGCTCATCAGCTTTCATTGGTTAGCCTCCCATGTCACATAGAGCCTCCCACTGCAAGGCTTTGGCAGGGTGGGCCATTCTAACAATGCCACATTTGAGTGAATTGAAGGAGTTAAGTAGATGATTCATACTCCCCACACCTCTCCTATTTCTACAGCCCTGCTTCCCAGTCTTGACTGGATCTGTCAGATTGGAATTAAATTTTGCCCAGTGGCAACAATGGGAGAAAGATGTATTTTTGTTATTTACTTTTGTTATGAAAGTGCAAATATTACAATGGAAAATTTTCCCTGATTTTGATGCTTTAAGCAATATTTCTGAGCGCCTGACAGTCCAGAATTAATTAACTTACCTCAACCCTTCACTGATGTCAGTACTTTGGGACCAAAGCAATGATTTTCATGGACCTATTTTTACCAGACATGCAAAGATGGAGTGTGCGCTGTGAAGTTCCTGGTGGCCAAAACCATGTTACTCTATTGGTCAAGAAAACCATCCTGTATACACTCCAGGAATTCCCCCTCTATGGCATTGTGGCTAATTTGATTTGCCCAATCTCTGTGCAGATTAAAATCACTCATGATCACCGATAACCCCTTATCACATGCATCTCTAATTTTCTGTTTAATGCCATTCTCGACATCACCACTGCAGTTTGTGGGTCTACATATGACACCTACTAATGTTTTTTGCCCCTTGATTTTTCTCAACTCTACCGATACAGACTCCACATTGTCAGAGCTAATATCCTTTCCACTATTGTGTTAATTTCCTCTTTAACTTTACCCATACCTGTTTGTATCTATCTGCACGATTAATTCATCCACTTTAGTGCAGATGCTCCGCACATTAAGGCACAAAGCCTTTAAGCTTGTCCTTTTAACATGGATTGTCTCCCCCTTATTTTGCTCAATAGCCCTGTTTGAATTTTGTCCTTCGTTTCTTAGGCTATCGTTTTTCTTATTCCCTCTCCTAGCTTTTGTTTTTGTCTTTGCTGCCTTCTGCTCTGACTTTTGACATTGGTTCCCATCCCCCGGCATATGAGTTAAAAATTAGTTTAAAATTGTTGCTTACAACAGTATGTTTTGCAACCAATTTCTCTGCATAATGTGTCCCACCTGGAATTACTTTTACTGGGAAACCTGCCCATAATGAAGTCTACCTTCCAGGAGAAAAAGAGGCAAAATGTCCCTGCATGGATTGATAAAAAGTAGCCTTTCAGTTGGATTTCCACATCTGAGTTGCAGATTTCTGAACATCAGGCAGAGGATTCTGTGTGTAGACAAGCTACAAAAGATATGTTGCTTCAAAGTAAAGGAGCATCATACCAATGAACACTGAATATACTATTATTAGGGTGCACAATTTGTACATTATCTCACAACAAACTCATTGATTCACATCTGAGAATAGAACCCGTTAACCTCTACACCCACTGGTACTTGAATTTTATTCAGGATTATCTTTTAAAGTGCCTTGAGCTGACATTTCTCAAGGGCTACAAAACTGCCAACAGGGTGAGTCTTTACAATCCTTTATCTGCCTGGCCTGGTTCATATCTCAAATGTCAGAGAAGAGAAGATTTGTGTAAAGGTTATTTTGGAAATCTCAGCTCAATACTTTGAGACTGTATTTTATAAAGTGGAAATTCTGTCACCAAAGATATCAAAAAAGATTGTTTGGAAATATGCAACATATTGAACTCCTTGTTCTGCAATGGCTACCTTTAGAAAAATTGGCAGTGTGGCTTTCAATTCCACCTTGCTGTTGCAACTATGCCTGCAATATGCCTACTTCTAATGATTAGGAATGGATAAGATGGGATGTAAGGAAGAAATGCCTGGACCATACCAAAGAAAGTTTTCATTGTGGACAGAAAACTGCCCTGAATTATGCACCTCCTAACCAACATATAGAACCTAACCATGAATTTTGTGACCTTGTATTCAGTCTGCTGAATATAAATTCCAACTCCTCAGCTCAGCCATTGTTCAAAATCCTTCCCTCATGGTAATAACTCAATATCAAAGCTTGATGCTAGAAACATTGTCATGTTCAAACGCAGCCTTGCTGTGATGACTGAGGGATGAATCATTCATTTCATTTTGAAGAATCTCCTGAAGGAGTTTCCTGGATTGCAGGGTAATTGATCAGATCTCCGTCCATGCCAAATGTGCCCTTTCACAGGCAGAAGACCAAATACTCATAATAGAACCTGCCTGATATTTATCTTTCAAGACAAAAACAAAGATCTATCCCAATGTTGTACTGCTCATCTGTGCAAAAACCTTTCTTGGTTTAGGAAAAAAATCCAATGGATCCTACTCTAATCTCTGTTCAATGGGTGAAACTATTAACAAGCCTTTCTGAATGACTCTGACCTCTTATCCTGGCATAATCTAAACTGATTTTTCTGTAATCTATGATGGTTCCAACTTTAAAATGGGCTGCCCAAAATTCCATTTAATACTCCAACTTTAGACTAAACTAACGTACTAGTGCCAATTTGACCTTACATATTTTGACTTTATATTCACTTTTTGTGTATTAATTCAGAGTACGCTTAGTCTTTAAGTGTCTATGTATTTGTATTCCTACGTTTCTTCTGACTCCCACATGTTATGTCTAGTTGTACTATTTAGAGTGTGTTTCTTTTTGTTTAAAAAGAACTTCCATAATTCCCTGTATTGAACTGTGTAAATAACCTGTAAGTGATCCACCAATCTATCTGAATTACCTGCATTGTTTCTCACAGGTCAACATGGCTATCAGCATGAAATCTTAATTTAGTTCCTCTTGATCCAAAGTGCAAATATTTATCTGTGGATTTTGCACAGTGTTAACGGTAGTACCCATACACGTTTGAGAGAAATAATGGGTTCTCAGTCTACTGACCTCTATTCTTATATGTATGTTATAGCATTGGAACCACAAAGAAGAAACTGCTGAGTTTGATATATTTGTATTTTCACAAAGTCTGAGTGGTTTCCTCATCCTGCAGCATTCCTTGAAACATATAGCCCAAAGCTCAAATCACTTTTCTATCGATTTGCAAAGTCAACTCCTTCTGATCAAGGACAAACCAGTGGCACCACTAGTTAATTCTGTGTTTACACATCTGTCAGCATGGTCTGATGAAGAGTCATTTAGTCTCAAAGCATTAGCTTGCTCTGTCTCCATGGATGTTATCTGACCTGCTGTGATCTCCAGCATTGGTTGTTTTCAGTATTGTGAAAGAATTCATTAGCTAAAGCAGTGGTGAGAAAAAGACTCAACATGTAATCAGAGCATGTATTCCTTGCCATTAATCCCCTCCACATCCTCCGTGTGCCAATTCACTAGGTATAATGGAACACAAAAAAGGCAGAGATTTAACAACATACCATGTTTCATTTAACGTGTGTGTCCACTGGCCTTGGGACTGTGTAAGAATGTTTGTTTTGTTTTTGGCAAAAGCTACATTGATCAAAATATGAGCAGAATGTTTTGTGCACCATTTTCCAACAATTGTGTGTTGGACACTTAATTTTAGTTCCACTCGCAACTGGACATCCAATTTTCTATGGATTAGAAAATGAGCAGAAGTACATTTAAATATCAGAGGAATGCAAAGATGAACGTTTTCAGAACAATTTCTAACCTGTTCTTTTTATGCCATTGCATAGCTTCTGAGAACATATTGATCCTTGCCTGACAGCAAAGTGGATTTATCCACATCTCACTACTGCAGTGATTCAAGGTGCCTCACCGTTTCATGGGTGTTTAGGGCTGAACACTAAATTCTGGCCTTATCAGAGATTAAAACATGTCTACCATCATAATGGCAGGTCTTTATATACACATCTAGCAGTGGCTGTCGTGAACTTTCTTCACATGATCTGTCATTCAATTAACCAGATGCACAGCTGTGTCATCAACTCCAAAGATACTTTTAACAACTATTCAACATTAGATTGATACTAATGGCTGGTTACAGCTCAAAACTTTGTTCCACCTCCTTGTATACATTGTGAAGCTGGAGCATAGTGTGGTAGATTTGGCACCAAACCTACCACCTCTGCAGCACCACTTATACTTTGCCAGCTCTCAAACATAAGCCAACTGTTTGATCTGCTTTGTTATTGGTGACAGTGAATTGCTGACGCGTAGTTACGATAGACCATAAGAAATAGGAACAGGAGTAGGTTGTTTGGCCACTTGAGCCTGCTCTGTCATTCAATAGGATCATGACTGATCCAACACTCCTCACATCCACTCTCCTGCCTTATCCTTGTAACCCTTGATTCCCCTGACTGATCAAGTATCTGTCCATTTCAGCTTTAAATATACACAAGGACTCCATCCCTACAACTCTCTGTGCAAGGAGTTCCAAAGATTCACACAACTCTTTGAGAGAAGAAATTCCTCCCTGTCTCAAATTGGCGCCCTTTTATTCTGAGACATTGCCATATGGTCTATGGGGGTGGGGTGGGTGGTGTTGGGGGTGGGTGGAACCCCCATCAGTACTTACCCTGTCAAGCTCCTCAAGAATCTGATATGTTTCAGTGTGATCACATCTCATTTTTCTGAAGTCCCACTCTGTGTTAACTTTACTCAGGAAGACAATCCCTCCATACTAGGAATGATTCACATGAATCTTCTCTGAACTGCCTTCAATGAACTGATATCTTTCCATAAATAAGGGGACCAAAGCTGCTCACAGTTCTCCACATGTGCTCTCACCAGCACCATGCAGCTGCAGTAAGACTTCCCTAATCATCCACTTCAACCCCATGAAATAGGGGCCAACATTCCACTAGTCTTCCTGATTCCCTGCTGCACGTGTGCACTAGCTTTCAGTGGGGTTTTATGCACAAGTATCACCAAACGTCTTTGTCTTGCAGTTTTCCTCCATTTAAATAATATGTTGTTCTTCTGTCCTCCCTTCCAAAATGAACAACCTTGACTTTTTAATTCCACTTTCCAACCTTTTGCCCAATTACTTAACCTGTAGGCACCACGGTCAATCTCAGAATATAGACTGTAATATCTCAGAACTATTTTCACCAGCTTTTATGTCTGGGAATGCTCTGCATTGCCAACCGTGTACTCTTTAAGTATCCAATCTGCAGACAAGTTCACGGATCCTTTATTATCAGTTGACTGTTGTATCAATTAGACCTTAAGCTGGACATTGTACTCCACCTGTCAAAGAGCTTTTCTCACTCACTGAAGCAGATACAAAGAGATACAGATGGATTGTGCCCTCCTCTCAACTGACATTCCTACCTTTCTTTGGATCATCAGTAAATTCAGCAACTATACACTTGTCCCTTTATCCACCTTTATATAGACTGGAATAGTTGAGGCCCCAACACTGATCCCTGTGCCACTCCACTGGTTACATCTTGCCAGTCTAAAAAAATGACCTATTTAGCTCTACTCTGTATTGCCAGGTAGCTAACCATTCCTCTAACCAGGGTAATATGTTACCACATGCCTGAAGCTCTTACTTTATGCAGTACCCATTGATGTGGCACCTTGTGAAATGCCTTTGTATAATCTAAGTACACCACATCCACAAATTCCCTTTTATCCATGTTGCTTGTTATTTCTGCAAAGAACTCTAATAATAAAGTCAAACACATTTTTCTTTCACAAAAGCCCATTGACTGCCTGATTGCCTTGAGACATTTTATGCACTTAGATTCCAACATTTTCCCTGCGACAAATGTTAAGCTAGCAGACCTGTATTTTCTGTCTCTCCTTTCACGAATAGTGGAGTTACATTTGCATTACATGTAGACTGAAATTATCCTATCGGTATCATGGCACCTTTCTCAGAAGCCCCTTTCATTTCTGCCAGTAAACCCTATCCTATAGTGTGGTTATCATTTAGGGGGCCTAGAAATTAATACGATAAGTGATTATTTCTTATCTCTACATTAACTGATTCTACATCTTGTTCTTTAGAACTAAGGTAATTTTCCTCTCTGTATAATCCAAGCCAATAGATTTGCTGATTTTCGGATTGCCTGTATGTGTAAAATTTTTCCTTTTCATTTTGTATTTCCTGGGGACAATAACATTCATATCCACTCTCAAGCCTTTATGATTCTAGTTAATGTGCTGTTCACATGTTTTTATGAACAGTTCAAATACCAAGGGACAAAGTTTTAAAAAATGAGGAAGTTATAAGTAAGAAAAGAAATTAAGCCAAACTTTTTTTAACACAAAGTATTGTAAACTTGTTGATGAAATTGCTGGGGTGAGAGTTTGAAGCAGGCAATATAAATGGGCTTGAGAAACAATTTATAGATACTATGGAAACAGATTGAATTGAGGGTTATATGGAAAGCAGACAAGTGGAGGTGAACTCATAGTAAAAGACAGATCTGTTGGATTTAATAGCCTTTTTCCTGTTTCATAAAACATATTATGCACTCTTTATGTGCTAGTTTTTTTTTGTTCAAGTGTAGCAAAGCCTCGAATTACTTCCTAATCTTCATAGTGGGGAAAGGTTTTCCTTTCAAATGTGTTTGAGAATCACCGGTCCTCCATTTGACTGTTATAGATTGGAAGTGCTGCATTTCCACTGCATTACTTAAAACTGAGAGGAAACCTGGCAAGGTTCACACCTAAAACTGGGAATACAGCCCATCTGTGACAAGGAAATGATGTGCTGTACTTTTAGAATGCAAAGAAATCAAAAATATGAGAACTGATGAGAATGTTGAAAATGGGATACACAAGAAGTATACAAATGGAGTGAAGTTGTTCTGCTTACGTTCTGTAGTTACATTTAGTCTATAAACAAATACTTGAATAAACATGGACAGAAATTACTGGAGAAACTCAGCAGGTCTGCCAGCATCTGCGGAGAGAGAAACAGTTAACTTTTCAAATCCAGTGGTCATTCTTTGGATCCAGAGCTGGGAAAAAAGTGGTATTTTGTGCTGAAGAGGGGGTTTGGGTGGGGTGGGGTGGGTTGAGAGAAAGGAGTGAATGAATTAGTGGAGATGGAGGCCAGAGAGAGGGGGAGAAAAGTTAGGCAGATAAAGGGATTTTTGTTAGTAAGCCACTTATTAACAATTCCTTTGCCTAACTTTTTTTCTCCTTCTTTCCCTATCTCTGGGCTCTGTGTCTACTCATCTGTTCACTCCTTCCACCCATCTCTGCCATCTGCACATATACCACCTTTTCCTAGCAAATGTCAGTTCTAAAGAAGGGTCAGTGATCTCAAAACACAAACTCTGTGTCTCTATCCACAGATGCTGCCAGACCTGCTGAATTTCTTCAGCAATTTCTGTTTTCCACAGTTTGTTGTTTTATTCAAGTAAAGCTTTCTACCCATGAAAGTTTGTAATTTTTCTCCTTCATCTACCCTCAGCAGTTTTCTATGTTTTTTCTTTATCTGAACTCCGCATCTGTTTGAATGAATTTAATTTTGAAATATTTAATTGACAGATTGCAAGATACAGATACAGAAGAAGTGAAATGGCTGCAAGGCAAAGGATCTTTAAAACGATATGCGTTTTTGGAGGGGGTTGTTCCTGACGATAATATTTTAAAAATTTGTACTAATGCCAAAATACAGCCTCATTGCAGTGAGATAAATCTCCTTCTCATCAAACAGCTCTTCATTTTTTTAATGCCTTTTGCTTTCTGTGGAGCAATTTGTAGGTTTATGATGCCTCTTAGATCAAAAAATTGCCTCTGAGGATTGACGGCATGAGAAATAGACAACTGGTATTAAATGAAAGAAGGAGACATTAGGATAAGTGAAAACAACTTCAAGTTAGGCATTAAGAGAGACCTAAGTGTGAAATTTTATAGACTTGGTACCACAATGCCCAAAATTGTTGATTGCTGTGCAGCTGTACAAGTCAGTACTATGGCTTTAGCTTTTTTGGATGACAGACTGTGTTCAGCTACAAAAATGATAGCCACTACATGTTTTCAATGCAAAGTGTAGTTGATAACATATTAATCAAATCCTAGCAAAACTGGAATCAATGGGTATCGGGGGAAAATGCTCCATTAATTGGAGTTATACCTGGCACATAGGGTGATAGTCGTGGTTGTTGGAGTCTCAGCTCCAGGATATTTCTGCAGGAGTTCCTCGGTCAGAAATCACACAACACCAGGTTATAGTCCAACAGGTTTATTTGAACCCCAGTCCTTCTTCAGCTGTTAGTAAGAGAGGTAGTATCAGACACAGACTTTATAAGTAAAAGATCAAAGGTTCACACCATTGACGAGATGTACTAAATAAACCTAAGATGCTGTTAAATCTTTAAACAGTTAGAAGGTTTCAGGGTAGTGTCCTGGGCCTAGCCATCTTCAGCTGCTTCATCAATGACCTTCCCTCCAACATAAGGTCAGAAGTGGGAATGTTCCCTGATGATTGCACAATGTTCAGCACCATTCATGACTCTTCAGATACTGAAACAGTCCATGTTGAAATGCAACAAGATCTGGCCAATACCCAGGCTTGAGCTGACAAGTGGCAAGTGACATTCATGCCACACAAATACCAGGCTATGACCATCCCTAATTAGAAAAAATATAACCACCACCTCTTGACATTCGATGGCATTACCATCACTGAATCCCTCATTTTCAACTTCCTTGGAGTTATCATTGACCAGACACTCAACTGGACTCACCACATTAACAGAGTGGCTACAAAAGCAGGTCAGAAGCTGGGAATACTGCAGCATGTAATTCACCTCCTGACTCCTCAAAGCCTGTCCACCATCTACAAGGCACAAGTCAGGACTGTGATGGAATACTCCCCACTTGCCTGGATGGGTGCAGCTCCAACAACAGTCAGGAAACTTGACACTTTGCAGGATAAAGTAGCTCACTTGATTGGCACCACATCCACAAGCATTCATTCCCTCCACCACCAACGCTCAGTAGCAGCAGTGTATGCTATCTACAAGATACACTGCAAAAATTCACCAAAGATCCTTAGACAGCACCTTCCAAACTCATAACCACTTTCATCTAGAAGGTCACGTGCAGTAGATATGTGAGAACATTACCCCCTGCAATTTCCCCTCAAAGACACTCACCATCCTGACTTGGAAATATATCTCCATTCCATCACAATCACCGGGTCAAAATCATGGAATTCCCTACCTAAGGGTACTGTGGGTCTACCTACAGCTGGTGGACTGTAGCTGTTCAAGAAGGTAGCTCACCACTGTCTTCTCAAGGGCAACTAGGGATGGGCAATAAATGCTGGCCAGCCAGCCACACCCACATTCCCACAGAAATGAATAAAAAAAAGGCTAGTTACACATCTAAACATGGTACTAATGCTCCAAGCTTATTTGGCATCACTGCCTTCCACTTGGGAACTCCGTGCTTTAACCTCTTAGCCTCTCACAGCTCAGCATGTGTGCAACAGTATGGAAGACATTCCTCATCTCCCTTTCCCTTTCATGATAACAAAAAGTTCTGTTCAACCTAATGGTGTTTTCTATTCTTCTGACTACTTGTAAGATGCTGATCTTTGAGAGGTTTTACCTGCCAGTGTACAACTCAACTGATTTCAGGCTGGGTTGATAAAGGAGACTGTCTTGTCATTGAGGAACAAAAACACAAAATTGCTGGAAAAGCTCAGCAGCTCTGGCAGCACCTGTGAAGAAAAAAATCAGAGTTAACGTTTCGGGTCCAGTGACCCTTCCTCAGAACTGAAACGTTAACTCTGATTTTTTTCTTCACAGATGCTGCCAGACCTGCTGAGCTTTTCCAGCAGCTTCTGGTTTTGTTCCTGATTTGCAGCGTCCGCAGTTCTTTTGGTTTTTCTTGTCATTGAGCTTTGACTTAGAGAATGAGAAATGCTCTGGAGAGCAGGGCAAGCCACTCGAAGAGGGAGAAGGGAATTCTGGGTGTCTTTCGGCAAGCTGGTATTAACATTATCCAGTTTTCCTCCTGGCTTCAGCGAGAGGTGATGGTATAATGGGAATTCCACTGGATTAGTAATCCAGAATGCAAGACTAGCATGTGGGACATGGGTTCACATCTGACAGTGGCAGATGGTGAAATTTGAGGTCAGTAAAGTCCAGAATGAAAAGCTAGCTTAATAGTGACCATGTGATCACTAATGAACCAGAGGTATTTTTTTATTGTCATTAACAATGTCTTTTATGCATGGAAATCTGCCATCTTTACCCAGTCTGGCATAAACATGACTCTGGACCTATAGCAATGTCGGTGACTCTTAACTCCCTTCTGACCTAATAGGAATGGGCAATAAATCTGCCCAAGCCAGTGACATCAGCATCTGATGACTGAGTAATTTCAAAGTATGGTGTCTCACTTTTGCAAATTCTCCCTCTTCACCAGCCTCAAACGGCAAGTGATTCCAAACTGTGGTCTATGCTGTCACCATCTGCAATGTGTAATTTTAGAACAGACTGTGGGATGAAGCAGAAGTGGAAAGAGAAGGAAGGTGAGGTGGGCAGATTCCCTCATTATCAATGGCCTTAAGCTTGTTGGTATCTCTGACCTCTGCTATGGCCATAATGTAAGAGCATGCAAATCTCCACCACTGGGTCTTAAGCAGGCAGTTCTACCTCTTTCCCTTCAATGGCTTTAACATTAAAGAAAGAAGGAAGTGTATCAGTGAGTGTCATAGAAAGTGTAATTCTCTCCATTAGCCTCTTGATAGGTTTGGGTGGAATAGGTGCTAGTGTATATTGTAGGTTCAAGACTTGCAAAAGTGCTCAGTATATGAGGTTGAGGTGGGCAGTGGGAAGGTGCAGTGAATTGAACAGTGGGTGAGGCTAATGGAGCACAAATTCAGAATAATGTCAGGACTACCAGCAGCAACAGTACACCTGGCCTTTAAAAGGTGCAGATTTCCTTTAATTAGTGCTGTGTACTGACACTACCGGAATCTCTGATGTGGGCAGCCAGCAAATAGTATGGAGAGTGGTGGCTGTAAGCAACAGAAATGAAAAGTGAGCAGGAGGCACAAAGACAATGTTCTGCCTGCAGTCTGATTCATAGGCACAGGTTAATTACACACCTTGATTCCTGTACACATTTTCAGAGGTTACCTGGATTGTATCTGTGAAAGGTGTGGACAATTGCAAAAAGGGATCAAAAGAAATGTAAGATGATGAAGAATAAACTTCAGATCAATATGAATAAACTTTCAAAAGTTTAAGAATTCACAGAATACTGACATTGCTCCACAAATACTCCACATATTCTGAGGTTAGAAAATATTCCTAATCTTCTATTTCATTTAAATTTGGTCAGGTTTGTACTTGGTTCTGTAATTTTGAGATTAAATTTCAAATCAAATAATTTGCTTACATTGCAAATCAACCAATCCCGTCCTGAATTTAAATCCTGGAATGTTTCTCTTAATCTATTTTTCTGAAAAAAAACAGAAAGCTAACAATTCCCCCTATTGAGACATCATGGCAACAACTCTCAATAGTTCCTTGATGTCCTCTCTCGATCTATTTATTCGACTATGTCTAATTATGTGGTTGATTTGTGAATTTTAGTTCAAGGAAATTATATCTTTTTTTTGGATGAACAGACATAGTTGGATTTGGTGCAGCAAACCTTTTTGAATGTTGGATAGTACTTGAAAGAACTGTATATTGGTGGCATTGCTGTCATCTAAATAAGTATCTTCCTTAAATACTTACCACAATAGATGGAAACATTTTTGCATTCAATGCAGCCAAATTGAAGAGCACAGGGCTGTAATATTCTGGAAGTTGCATTATATGAAAATGCTGATGGTTCATGGACTGTTACACTGGCAGCTCATGCTGCTGGTGATTGGATTGATCACTCGCACATTTGCTAGGAAAGGCAGTTGTGACCCACAATATCCTTGAAAACTTCTGTCCTCTGAGCCTGTGTGGTACTTCATCAGGATAAAACAGATGGGCTGACCATCTGGTTGTAACTAGCTCTAGTATTTTAATGTCAGATCCTGAGCTAGTGGGTTTGTACAAGCCTAGATTTCTCACACCAAACTGTATCTCGTAAGGTTGTCCTGTGAATGGAATGTTAGTACTAGGCTGACTGTATTTTCTTTAGGCATTTGATTTGGATGATATGATATGATTACAATGCTGCCGTTTTGTTTGCCAGGATTTGCTGAAGGCAGATGCAGATTGAATAGTGGAATCAGTCTGCTTGGATAGTACCCGAGCAGATTGGACCTATCCAAAAAATTGGAACTGATTCTAGTCACTTCATGGCTGTAACTTGGACTGACATAATGCAGGTTTTATTGGAGACTGTCTACAAAGCAGCAATTTAGAGCTGTCTTGCATTTTTTTTATTAGATAACACTCTTCATTCTACAGGACATATTTATTACTGTACTTCAATCTGGTCAGAAGATATGGTCTCCTAGAAGCCCAAACCTAACTTCTGCATTGTTTTGACATGATGAGTACAGTAACTGCCTATTTTATATTTAGGTTCCTTATTCTTTGAAAAACACACAACCGTCAGGCATAATATACAATCCAAAGTTACTCTTCTTTCTCTCAATGGCCTAATGTATTTTGCAGTTCTTTTGTATCATCAGTTGTATCAATCAACGCTTTGCTGTCACCTGTCTGCCTCCTCTGGGAAAGGTAGAAGAAAGTGTGACAGAAACTAGCTACCAAGGTTATTCTGGTCATTCTACCTATGAGGCATTTGTAGGTTTCATTAAACTATTCCCAGCTCAGGAACTGAGAAATCCAGACAGGCTGAGAATGTGGTTAATAAATCACATGTAATTCTGAACTTTATAGACAAGTACAAAAGCATTCAACTTATAATAACCAAATAAAAACACTTATTTGGCCTTAACTGGGGTATTGTGTCTAGCTCTAGCACCACACTTTAGGAAAGATTAGACAGGATGCAGACAAAATCAGCCAAAAATGGTTCCAGTGATGAGGAACAATTTTATTTGGATGGACTGGAGAAGTTGGAAAATTGATGTTGGTATTTAGAATCATGAGGAACCTGGACAGTGTAGAGAAACTGTTCCCATTGGCAGAAGGATTGAGAACCAATTATAAGCAATTGGCAAAAGAAACAGTGGTGACGTGAAGAAAATAATTTTTAAACTGTGAGTAGTTGAGATTTGGAGTACACTATCAAGAGTTCTGGTAGAGCGTGATTGATTAAATTGTTGGTTACAAAAACAAATTGACAGTTATCTGAAAAGAGAAAAAAATGATTACAGGTCACAGGGCAAATCTAGGGGAATGAGACTAAGTTAGTTGCTTTTGCAGCAATCCGGCACAGGCACGACAGGTCACACATGGGAGCTAACCAGTTGTAAATAAAAGCAACACGCTACACATGCACACAGTGGGCCTTGCTTTTGAATGATAGCACCCTGACCATGCGCATGAAAGTTTCAGCCTGGAGTTTGTAACTGGATGAGGTGGAACTTGAAACCAAGACACTTGACATGGATGTGAGCTTGAACTGCTATCTAGCAATTACTGGGGATGATTTTTTGGAGCAATATCTGTGGTACTTTACCTACACAGTTCTTAAGTTACCTGTACCTGCATATGGGAATGTGAAAATCCTCTCAATAAGAGCTTCCCAGGAGCATTAATGAATTTCCTGTGGTATACGTTTTGCATGCTATTGTCACAAAAGAGGTAGAGGATGATAACAGCATGGGGGAATGAGAGCAAAACAGCATCTAAGGAAGTTGCATCCCATTTGTAATGGAAGCAAATATAAGTGCTCCTGGAATCCATGTTCCTAAAACAATTGTGTGATAGAGAATGGAGAATGAAACCACATAATTTATTTTCCTGATTGATCAGGGGCAACACTTGCAAGAGTGAGGGAAGATTCCTTAAACAATGCAATGTTATGTTGCAGCTTGATTTTAGATGCAGGAAGACAAGCATTGGTGGACGCTCCATGAACTAATATAGATAATAGTGTGTCTGAGACATGTCTTTGATTTCCATTTGATCTTTTTACAATCGGTCAAATTGATCAGCAGTACTTGCTGCATAACAATATCAAAGAGTAATGACAATGCTTATACAGTTGACTAGGTTGGATATATTGCAAGAGGTTATTTGCATGAAGACTGTACACGCATAGCAATATTAATGAATATTTTTGCTGATCACATTCACAATGTGAATTTGCTGGCAATGAGCACTTGGATGTCAGAGCTATTGATGTTGAAGATGTTAGTTGAATGACTCATCGTTTCTGTTTTTTGCTTCCTACACTTTCATTAGTTTGGGTGGCTGTGACTGTTCGGCCCCACCATTATCTTTTATGGTTGAGAAACTAACCACAGCAGCGTAAACAACTGACCTCAACATGTAGGCGTAACAAAATGTGGAGCTGGAGGAACACAGCAGGCCACGCAGCACCAGAGGAGTAGGAAAGCTGATGTTTCAGGTGTGGACCCTTCTTCGGAAATGGGAGACGAGAAGAGGGCTCTGAAATAAATAGAGAGAGGGGGAGGCGATGATGGAAGGTGGATAAAGGAGCAGATAGGTGGAGAGAAGGTGGACAGGCCAAGGAGGTGGGCATGAAGCTATTAAAGGTGAGTGTAGTAGGGAGTTGGGATGGAGCTTGGTCAGTGAGAAGGGAGGGAGGGGAGGTGGGAGGGAAAACGGACAGGCCAAGGATGTGGGGATGAGGCTAGTAGGTAGGAAGTGGGGGTGGGGTTGGTCGGTGAGGTGGGTGGAGTGGATAGGTGGGAGAAAAGCACCTCATATTCCCCCTGGGAACCCTGCAGCCCAATGGTCTCAATGTGGACTTTACAAGTTTCAAAATCTCCCCACCCTCCAACCTTATCCCAAGACCAGCCCATCTCGTCCCCGCCCCCTTGACCTGTCCGTCTTCTTTCCACCTATCCGCTCCTCTATCCATCTTCCATCATTGCCTCCCCCTCTCTCTATTTATTTCAGAGCCCCCTTCCCCTTCCCCATTTCTGAAGAAGGGTCCAGACTCGAAACGTCAGCTTTCCTGCTCCTCTGATGCTGCTTGTCCTGCTGTGTTCATCCAGCTTTACACCTTGTTATCTCAGATTCCAGCACCGGCAGTTCCTACTATCTCTGACCTCAATGTGTACACTGACAAATGTGCACAACTATGTGGAAGACTTGTGCCCCTCCTGTTGCCAGTTTAATCAGTACAGGTGCCGTCAGTTTCGGGGACGCACAGTACTGCTGAGATTCTAAATTTTTCGTTGATCATTCTGCCAGCAATCTTGGTCTGAATATATTTTGCAAGACAAAGAAAACTGTTGTGCTTTTATCACAACTGATAAACTGTAAGTAAATGTCCTCACTGCTGCAGAAATAACTTTGGGGGAAAATTGCTTGCAGCCAGTTTTAAATCACAGCCAGCAGCATACTGGGAACACATAACCTCTATGGGAAGTCTGCAGATTGCCCATAACTGGGGCTTGGATCAAATTTGAATAATCTATATAAGCATTATTGTTCCATTGGAGACTGTCCCTGGCCACTGACCAAATCTGAGGCACTTGATGTAAGAGATATGATGGCCTCCTGAAAGAGTGTCCAGGTAACTCTCCCCCTCCCTGATGTGTCGCAGTGTTTGAAGCTCAGGCTCCAGCTCATCAACTCTGAACCAGAGTTGCTCAAGCAAACAACACCTGTTACAGATGTGGTCACTATGAACCACAATGGTGTCCACCAGCTCCCACATTGTGCAGGTGCATGCTTGTATCAACCACTAAAGAATTGCAGTAAGATCATGCCAAGATCTGCTGTGTTCATCAAGGACCAATTTAGTGCAGTCATCTAGGAACATTATCATCAAAAGAATCATAGAATCCCTACAGTGTGGAAACAGGCCCTTCAGCCCAATAAGTCCACACTGACCCTCACAGCATCCCACCCAGACCCATCTGCCTATGACCCACCTAATCTGGACATCCCTGAACACTATTTTAGCATGGCCAGTCCAGATAGCGTGCACATCTTTGGGCTGTGGGAGGAAACTGAGCACCCGGAGGGAACCCACACAGACATGGGGAGGATGTGCAAACTCCACATAGGCGGCTACCCAAGGGTGGAATCAAACCCAGGTCCCTAGCGCTGTGAGGCAGCAGTGCTAACCACTGAGCCACCGTGCCACCACATACTATGCCAATGATTTGCAAAGGTGGGCACTGTGGGTATTTAAGCAGCTATCTATTTCACTCTGACAGTGCCAGTATCCAGGTAAGGGGATGGGTGTTGCTCCCGGAAATTGGTCATCATCGATTTCGGGCCCATGATATAGACAGACAAAGGTCACATTTTTCTTCAAAAAGGGAATGGATTCCTGGATGAATAGGCAGTAATGTTTATTTCAACATAAAGTCAGAAGTCACATGACACCAGTTTATAACACAACAGGTTTGTTTAAAATCACAAGCTTTTGGGGCACTGCTCCTTCATCAGGTGAAGTGACCTCACCTGAAGAAGGAACTTCACTCTGAAAGCTTGTGATTTTAAATAAACTTGTTTGACCATAACCTGGTGTCATGCGACTTCTGACTTTGTTGGCTGCAGCCCAACACCAACGTCTCCAATACATATTTCAAAATACTTTCAATAACCATACGCCTTTGAACAACTGTTGTAGTTTAACTGATATACTTTGTCTTCAATAATGCTTATGTGAAAATCTGCAGTGTATTGCAGAAGTATGTAAACAGAGCAGTTGTACAAATGGTGGAAAGTGTTTCAAACATTTGCTAAGTTATCTAGCAGTTCAAATTTGTCGATAAGTCAAAAGGAATAACAAAAAGAGCCTACAAGATTTTTCAGAAGAGTCAAATAAATCCCTCTTGTTTGATATTTGCCTGACCCAATGAAGGAAAAAACAATTCTGCCTTTGGTGGGAGGAACAAAATCACCCAATTGTGTCCCAGCGTTATAATGTTTGAAAGGAAGTTATGGCTGGGAATCAGAACTCTAAAAGTTAAACTGCATATTGCAGTAAGGGATTTATAATCCAAGTTTAAAAATCTCACTTTTGAATTTAGTGCAGACAATTAGTTTAACTCTTGGTGGATATCACTGATTTGATTCTGTTTCCAATTGCAGTGAAATGCAAGTTGATGTGTAAATTATATACCTTAAATATGGTCACTGGTAGACAAAAAACGAAAGGAGCAGAGGAGCATGCCCTTCAGTTTAAAAGTTCTGTGCCAGTGTTTATGCTTAAGAGATTATGTCCAACCACCCATTTGTTTCAATTTTTGTGACATGGGAATTTCATGACACTTCACATCTCTTGAGTTACCAAAGGTCTAGGATAATGGGCTCAAGATCTAGCCTTTTGAAATTGTTTGGCAACTGGGGTCATGTTAGAGGATCAGAGAGAATGAGAGTTCCCTGGATCATCCATCTCAGCAGGTGGTTACCCCATAGGCACTAAGAATTTTGGACGGTAGATAGGATAAGGTAGGATGTACAGAAGGCTGTAAGCCACTTTCAAATTGATACTCAGTGTCAGATATCAGTTGGTGAGGCAGAAATTACAGTGCATTTGTTTGTGGATAGAGTTTATTTATTAATTACACAGTTTTGCAACTCCTTCCACACTTTCCAGTCCCCACTTTATATCTACTCAGTCAATGATTTAACTCCAAACGCATTAATAACTTGCAGCATTAACAGATATCCCTCTATTTAAATTCTAAAGAATTGAAGATATTGAAACAATCCTTGATCAGATCTAATGAAAAGTGTTGTGAAGTTGGATAGAGTACTTGTGGATTGGAAGGTAAGATATTAAAATGTGTTTGCAAAGTGAAAGGGAGTAGAGTGTGTCGTCCCTTTAAAAGATGATATGTTTTTTCAGGATTGGAGATTAAAAAGAAGCCTGTGAGAAGCAGCAGGCTCAAAGACTTCCTGAAATTGGAACACTTGTATCAAAAGGCTATACGGTTAGCAACCCAGGTAGTAGTCTTGTTTGTTATTAAGGCAACCAGTTTGAATCAGCCAATTAATTTAAACCAGAGACTAAAAAAAATTAAATTTATATCTGAGATAACAAGGTGTAGAGCTGGATGAACACAGCAGGCCAAGCAGCATCAGAGGAGCAGGAAAGCTGACGTTTCGGGCTT
>JAHRHZ010000270.1:810355-833740 GCA_024137785.1 Ginglymostoma cirratum | reverse complement strand
GAAGAAGGGTCTAGACCCGAAACGTCAGCCTTCCTGCTTCTCTGATGCTACTTGGCCTGCTGTGTTCATCCAGCTCTACACCTTGTTATCTATAATTTTGAGAGACCAGTTTTAAGTTTGTCTAATATTAATTTGGTTTATATAAGTGAGACTTGTATTTATTAGAACAGCATACGATTACAATTTTTGTTTTTTTTTGGAAATAGTTAGTAGTTGAGTGGGAATTATTCAGTTTGTTAGCAGTTCTGTTAATTTGGTCACTGTTAGAGTCAGATAAAGAAATTGTTACTTGTTGATTATAAGGTGACTATCATTCCTCTATGACAGCTTGAGGGTGAGAGGCAGGTTATACCACTTCTCACACTACTTTTAACAGATTATAGAGTGGGATGACCCTCTCTGGGTGCTTTGGTTTTAGGTATTGGGGGGAGAGGTCAACCTCTGTTTTAGAACAAAAGTAAACAATTTTTTTTTCAAATTCTACATCTCGCCCTTTAGTAAAACTGACTAGTAACAAAATGGTATATCTTTTGTATTCCATACAATTCGATCAACCTCCTAAATTCGTCTTTCTTTAACTAAAGCATAATTAATCACAAAGTAATCCAGATTAAAAAAAAAAGCTTCTTTTATGGTATCTCTTACTAGCTAACATCACTCTTTGAGGACCTTTTAATTTGTTGGAGCAAACACTTTTTTTGTGAAACTGGCATAATACAGGAACAACTGGTGACCTGTGTCAATCCAGTTTATGTTGGAAATCTCTTCTTTTTAACTTTACCCTTCATGCTAGTTCTGGCTACTACTACAAGATCTCTTCTGCCGTGATCAGAATTCCTTTTGCAACTTTGCCTAGTGCCATATTCACTCCCAGAACCAACTTCAGAACTCAGTATCCTTTATCAGAATATTTTACATCCTAACCTTACTTTGCAAACTCATGGATGTTACCTCCATTACCTCAGCTTGCACATTTAGCCCTTGTTTTTGATTGGTTGCCCCTGCTTCCCCTATAATGGTGACATTCACAAGCCCTTCTGACACTTAACTTTGGTGACAATTTTCGCTCGTTACCCTCTGGAGTAAATAATCTGCCCCGAGTCACTGTATCACTTTGTTCACATTCAGTCAAATTTCATCTGCCATAATCTGGTCCTCATAATTGTCCAATACATGTTTTCAAAGTGCATAGTGCCTGAGAGCTTTCTGTGATTTGTTCAGATTCGGTATGCATGTAATCAGTGCCAAAAAGCACTGAGGGATGCACCCTTCGTGTTTAGTTGCTTTGCAGTGATTTCATTTGGTGCAAATAGTTTTAGCAACTGCCCTGAAGGTCACATTTTCATTCTTAATGCTTGTAATAATACCTTAAATAAAAAAGTTGCTGTGATAGCACATTATTTGCATATTAGCATATTTCCTCTTAACTAAGATGTAGAATATGTGACTAGCGGTGTGTGCAGTGCTGCTTGTGGCATGTCGTGTGATAGAAGGCAGGTGTGCCATTCTGTTTACACTGCTTGCTGGAGATTTTTTTGTAGTGAACCTGTCGGCTAAGCAATCCTGTATAGTATCTTCAAAAAAAAAACAGAACCTACATAGTTTACAAGTCCTGCTGTAAGAGGGGTGAGTTTATTAAGTAATTCAGAATCACAGCACTGGGTGCCATCCTTTCAGAGAGAAGTGACAGCATTAGAGAATGCAGGGCGTGAGGAGCTTTATTTATATGAATAGGTTGGAGAAGTTGGAACAGTTTCCTTTTGAGAAAAGAAGTTTAAGAGGCAGTTTGATAGAGGTATTCAAAATTGTGAAGGGTCTAGAAAAAGTGGAAACTGAATATTCCAACTGTTGAAAGGATTAAGAACAAGAGAACGTGGATGTGAGGTAATTGTCTAAAATAAAGAAACATGAGAAGCAGAAAACTTTGTTACACAGTGATTGGTTAGTGTCTGGAGTGTAATGCCTGAGATTCAATCAAGGCATCTAAAATGGAATTAGACTATTACCTGATGCAATGGAGAAGATGGGAGGTATACGGCTTATTCAGTGACCCAGTACAAACACAACAAGCTGAATGGCCTTGCATGTAACAGTGTAACAATTCTGTGACTTCACCTAAACCTTTTGGCATATCTTCTTTCCTTTCATTTCTTCATACAACAATTTTGCAGTTTTTAAAAATGCATCTGCATTACTCACCTCAGCTACCTCACAGTTAGAGATGTGCTGGTGGGTTTGAAGGGAAGTCCACATGTAAACCAGTTGGTGGTCTGCTGCAGATTTCTGCTGATCCTATCTCATCTTCCTAGATAGAGTTGGTGATAGTATCATAGAAGACGGACCAAGAGGATATTGGAGTATGTACTTGCAAAGTGACCAATGCTGGAGAATCAATATCTAAAATTTAGAAAAGTGTAGTGGGAGATATTGGAGTGGGATATTATTATAGATATATATTAGACCAACTATAAAATGTCAAAATTTTATCTCAAATGAGTTTCAACATGTCAGATTGGTTACAGAGTTTATCAAGAGGGCAAATGCTGTCCAAGAGAGGAGTTTACCAAGTTATTGGGATTGTCTATTTGCATCTCATTTTATTCTTTAGAAACACTGCATTTGAAGGCTGCAGTCATTATATTAATTTGCATATGCTTTAAGATATTAACATTCTAAGAATACACACTGCTGTAGCCTATTTATTTATATGCAAATGTTTTCACTTAAACATTACAGTCAACTTTGCCCTAGATTTTTTAAACTCTTGAATGTGATTAAAAACAATGTGTAATTGCAATTACCTCTTCTCTTCTGGTCTACTTTTGATTTGGAATATATCTGTTCTTGTTTAACAATCCACCATACAGCCTCCTGAAAGTGTAACACATCAAGGAGATCCATTGTAAAACTGTTATTGTCTGGTTGAAATTCATCCTTTCCACTGCAATGTGGCACACTAAAGTAATAGCCTATAAAGTCAAGAAAATGCCCATGTTTTTACCTGACCATTTGTCATGGTCGTCATAGTTTGGAAGTCTATTTGAAGTCTTACCTGACATCATGAATCTGGTATTCATAAACATAACATTTGTAATAGCTGTCTGGATTAAATATTTATATCATAAGATAACAAATGTTAAAGCTCATTGTTTTAAAAATATTCATAACAAAGGAGACTGGATCTAGCTTTTAAAGCAGCTTAAGTGCTTGACTTTAAACTTTTACAGCATGACAGTAGAAAAGCACACGTACAGAGAGGCAAAAGAAATCAGTTTGCGGCTTTCAGGAATGAGATCTGTGAGCAGGATAGGTTGAAATGGCCTTCACATTAACAAAAAATCTATTGTATGACTTTGCACAGAGTTTAAAGTTGGATATATTCCAGCAGTGTTAATAAGCAGCAGGAAGTCATGGAGGCACTTGCATGTGGGGAAGATATAGCCCTTTTGCTGTCTTTGACATTGTAGGACCTAAGCAACAACAGCTGGGGGTTTACACCACTTCTATTCTTTACATGTGAAATAAATAATCATCAAATAGAATGAAAACCAGCTTGCTTGTAGTAGCAGTTGATTTATGTCCAGTAGCTAGTGTTTGATGTGTCTTTCATGTTGAACCATAACTGCATTCACTAAGAAAAAAGCAATGAAATATTATTTTCAGCCTTATAAAACCATTGTATTATTTTGGGCAAAGATTTTCTTTCAGCTTAAATAAAATGCAGTCAGAATTCCCAGTATGGTCAAAGAATATTGGAGCAACATCTAATAATTAGTTGAGTGTATTAAGATCTCCAGAAGCAAAGCTGCTTGTTACTTTAGTTGGCCAACAATGACAGGAGTTGGAGAAAATAAGCACTTCAATAGTATTTTGAACCACAGTAGTGTGGATACAGGCCAATGCGAAGTGATCTGAATTGGACCACTTTCAGTCTATTTCAAATACCTGAATATTAGCCAACAAAAATAGTTTGGTACAGGTCTGCTTTCAGAAAATACCAATGCAGGAGCCCCACCGCACATACAGAGTACAAGGTACATATCATCAGTGTACTGCTGAAAGGGAAGATGACAGGTCTGTGGAGATCCACAGTAACACAGGACGTGTCTATACTTTTGGTTAATGAACATTTTATTTTACCAATTCATCATTTGCAAATGTGGGTGGAGTGTTTCTTATTGACTTCAGTTTTAAAATACTCATCCTTGTTTTTAAAGCACTCCACAGCCTCTCACCTCCTAACCCTGTAATTTTCTCCAGCAGTCCAACCTCTCTGCTCCTTTGATTCTGATCTTTTGAACACCTATGATTTTCTTCACTCCATCATTGGCAGGTCATACCTTTCTTGTGTGCAAAGATGTGAAATTCTCTTTTGTAACCCTCTCTCCTCCTTTTAAGGTTCTCCTTTTAAAACCTACATTCAGCCCTAATATCACCATATGTAGCTTGATGTCAAATTTTATTTGATAATTATTCCTGAGGAGTTGTTTATTCAAAGTACTACATAAATGCAAGTTATTGTAGTATTGTGAAAATGCACGTTGATTTGATTCACAGTGTTCTGGGCATTTGCAATCCCCAACAGTCCAATGACAAATTATTCTTCAATTTTCTTTGCTAGAGTTGGCTGCAGCAACTTTGTATGTTTTCTCTTGAAGTGTAATAGATGTGTATTTATTTCTTGACTGTCTTAGCAGCTTTATGAGTATTGAATTTGACAAATATCTTACTTTTATGAATGCTAATATCTGAAGTCTGAAAGGCCCTGCTGTCATCTGAGCATTAGCTCCTGTCAATTTACTGTTTTAAAAGTTGACATTGAAAGACAAGAGTTATGATCAAAGTAATATATTGGAATATAAATAAGGTTTATTTTATCAAAGTAATATTTTCTCGTTGCTTTTCATAAAAATAGTTTTCCTTTTTAGTTCAAGGAAGACAATAGCTGTGCAGAATCCTCAATGATGCTGGCAGGGATGATGCCATAGCCCCTGTATGGATGCATAGAGTTGAATACAGTAGGGGCATTGTAACTTGTATATTGTGACATGAACAGATGCTGCTCTATGACATTGTTCATGGCTAACAATGAGACAGTAACATTGATCCTTTTTGGAAGCAACAGGAGCACTATGGATCATGGTACTCCTGTGAGTTTCTTCTGTCACTGATTCTTGCACTTCCTTTGGCTCAATGCTGCATCAACTTGAGATACTCCTAAACGTGTAATTGCAGTAATTGCACAGTCAACTTTGGTTTCTTTTGTGATGGCCTATGTATCCATGCAGCAACTGTCTCAGAATGCAATAGTCCTTCGTTCCAATCACTCGCCCTGTCCAGTGCAGTTGGGCTTTCCGGAACTGCTGGAAAGCCTCAGTTGGTCTGACAGCATCTGTGGTGAGAGAAATAAAGTTTGTTTCAAGTGCACTAAGTGTCTTCTACACAGATGCTGTTATACCCACTGAATGTATCCAGCACTTTACTGTTCTTAATTCAGATCTCCAGCATTCACAGTACTTTGCTTTAATTTGAGGCTTTGAGAAGCATTGCTTCAGTAGTTGTTGATTAGGTTTGGTCTATGTTTGTATGATTTGTAATCAATCTTGCCATCAATTATCAAGGACAGAGTGAAGAATATGAGATTCTTAAAAGTATGCCTAAGGACCCAGATAAAGAACAAGTTGAAGAAAACCATTGGAGAATACTTCACCCCATTCGAGATCTCAAATGGAATCATGATTTGCCATTTCAAAGGAGCTGCACAGTCTTTTTATTTATTCCTGGGCTGTGGATGTCACTGGTCAGTCAACCACCTTGCTGTGGGTCTAGAGTCATGTGTAGGCCAGACCAGGTAAGAATGGCAGTTTCCTTCCCTCAAGGACATCAGTGAACCAGACAGGTTTTTATGACAATGATTTCTGGATCATTAGACTCTTTACTTCAGTTTTTTTTGTATTGAATTCAGATTTCACCATCTCCCATGGCAGGATTTGAGCCCAGGTCCTCAGAACATTACCTGAGGCTTTGGATTAATTGTCTAGCGAAAGTACAACTAGACCGTCACTTTTCTGTGTTCCATGTGAAAGAGCTGTGTGATCTTGATAAATTCTTTTGGGATACCCAATCATTCCAGCTTTGTCCAGAGGGTCACCCTGTTGCTGTATCAAGGTCTTTCTGGGTTAGCAACAATGAAATATGGCCAAAGACTCATTGCACCCTGATAATGATCTGCTACAACCTCTTCCATCAGGAAGAAGACACAGAAGCCTGAACACACACACCAGCATGTTCAGGAACAGCTTCTCCCCGGCTGTTATCAGACTGATGAATGGAATCCGTAATATCAAATGCTGCTGATCTTGCTAACATTGATCTCGCCTAGTGCACACCCTGTGCAATGTCCCCTGTACCTCTGTCTAAGTCTTTTTTGATCTATACATCCTTTGCTTACTATGATCTGCCTGTATCACTCGTAAACAAAGCTTTTCACTCGATTTTGGTACACGTGACAATCAATCAACCAATGTTTTGTTGAAGCTTTCCTCCTGTAGATATCTCACTGTGAACATCATGCCCCAGTGCTGCAACCTTGGGTGAAAGCCATACCTTGGGTAGATTTGTTTCTGCCACACAAATAAATCTCTTCTAGGTGACGCTAGCAAAGATTTTTCATGATTTGGGCAGAAGTGGGATGCCGCTAATTGATACAATGTGCTTCTATTTGCCTTTTTTGTGTAGAAAGCATTAAACATGGTATCTCAAAAGTTATTTGGCACCATTTCTCTATTCCAGGTGCACAGAAAAATGTATAATGGAAGATCCCTATTTCATCAAATCCTGACACTTCAATAATTTCTGCTGGGCTTCCATCTTTCCTTGAAGCTTCACCTAAATTCATCTGCTTAATAGCTTTCTTAATCTCATTCACAGAAGGGGGAAAGTCAAGCTCAAGAACTGGATGCTGAGAAATTTGGTTGAGGTTGTTGACCTTTCAGTAAGCTGCTGGAGTTTTCCATGCATCTGTTTCTGATTTTTGCCTCATTTGTGCTCAAGGATTACCTATCAGTGGAGAGCTATAGTGTGGAGACTGCCCTGGAGGGTCTCTGCATAGATTAACAGGATGGAAGAGTTTTTTTGAATTGTAGGAGTTTACGTCTTGTAATTCTTCAGCTTTTCATTTCCCACCATTTATTTTGCATCACACACAGTTCTGTTTGACCATCTCTCTTTAGGTGTTAGAACATGTCTGTTTTTGAGCTGGAGATTAGGTCATTCTGCCACTCCACTTATGCACTAGTTTTCCTCTACAGGAATTGATAAATGTTTCTTCTTTTTCATCAAACCTCCAACCCTACCAGCAAAGAGATATTTCCCTCCCAACCCCTATCTGCCTCTCTTAGGGACTTCTCTTTCTGTGACTCCCTTGTCTGCTCCACACTTGCACTAACGCCACCACTCCCGGCACTTTTCCAGCTACGCTTGTCCCGACACCTCTCCTCTCACCTCTGACCAAGGACCCAAACAATCTTTTGAAATCTGACAGGATTCACTTGTACATCCTCCAACCTGAGTCTACTGCATCTGTTGCTCCCAATGTGGTCTCCTGTAGATCGGTGAGACCAAACCCAGACTTGGTGACCGATTCACGGAGTATCTGCGCTCTGCACGCTATAATTGACAACACCTTCTGGCTGTCAAGCATTTTAACTCCCCCTCCCACCCCCTGGGTGACCCCCATCCTGGGCCTCCTCCAGTGTCACAATAACACCACACACAAACTGGAAGAGCAACACCTCATATTCCACCTCGGGAGCCTGTAGCCTGATGACCTGAGCATAGAATTCACTAGTTTTAAAATCTCTCCATCCCCAGCCTCATCCTATGTCCAACCCTCCCTCTCACCCCCTCCACCTGACACAACCTGTCCATCTTCTTCTCCAGCTATCCGCCCCACCTATCCCACTGACCAATCCCCACCACTCCCTACCTGCACTCACCTATCACCACCCCACCTACCTTCCCCAGCCCCACCCCTCTTGTCTCTATTTATTTCCCAACTCCCTTCCACCTCCCCAGTCCTGATGAAGGATCCTGGCCCAAAACGTTGACTCTCCTGTTCCTCTGATGCTGCCTGACCTGCTGTGTTCCTTCTGCTCCACACTGTGTTAACCTTGATACACTTGCTTCTTTGATCCAAAAAGTGTCTTAGCTGTTTCAGTGACAAATATCTTTAAATTCGCTCCACTTCGCAACTCAATCCCCATGTAAGGGTATGCTAGTTTTAAAACAAAAGTATTCTGAAACTAATTGTAGTAACCGATGTTACGCTGTTTGACTGACCGGATGGAGCTATGATAGCTTTGTGTTGAAGAGTTGGAGCCATTCACAAATTGGGATTTCCTCTGATTTATTCAGCGATCTGTTCAGCACTCTGAACTCAGCACTCATGTTGCACAGATGATTTTTACATCATTCTGAATCAGAGGGGTCTCCTCGCTGTGTCATTGTGCTTTGATCTTCAAAGTGTCCATGTAGTCTCATAATCATTGGCTTGTCTGAACATTATGTTAGCAATGCAAAGATTGTGCACGCCATGTATGCTCAGGAGTAACAGGCCATTAAAGACCATTAGTCATCTTACTTTTGGTAAGTTAAATTGGCCAAAAGTGTAGATACAATTAATCTTGATTGTGATAACCTTGATAACTAGGTAGCTCACTGGAACTCATCATCAGTATTCACATACCAACAATACCCAGTTGGATTACGTACTGAAGGACAATTCATTTCAAAAATTACACCCCCACTAAATGAATCATAGTGATCAGGACAGCTCATGAAATTTTCAAATCCACCTCAAAAAGCCTAGACTTATTATTTCATTGCTGTCATTCCATAGTTCCGGGGCTCAATTAAACTTGGTTTCTGGCTACATAACGCATGATATTAAAGCCTAGTAACAGTGGAACTTCTGCCTGCTATAACAACACTAGTATCCCTGAACGTCAGTGGTGAAATAGATATTTCCCAACGTTAGAATCACTGTCCGTGAGACTCTGTTGAATGTCTTGTTCAATACAATGTTTTATTCTATTCTATTAATGGATGAAGGTACAGTGTCCATACCAGGAAGTGACTTGAAGTCCAAAGAAACATCTCCAAAAATGATTTTGATCAGCCTCTAGACTTGTAACTTGGTGTTAAGAATTTAGAACACATTACATTTTGTAACAGAACATTGTACTGTTTCCCAGAGGAACCTGTAACTTTAAAAAAAAATTGCTGTTAGACGTTCTACCTGGTGCAGCTTTCAATTGGTTCCTTTCCTGCTCTGATTCATGTCAGCTACACTTGTGTTGCCGTCCCTCGTTATCCTTTCGCAAGCACAAGAGCATACAGTGAAAAATGAGGACAGGGATGCCATGGACTTGTTTGTTATTGCACTTCCCTGAGTAAACCTCCTGAGGGGAGGTGTTATCTAGGTGACCTAGTGGTGTTATCACTTGACTGTTAATCCAGAGTCCCAGGTAGCATTCTGGGGACACTGGTTCGAATCCTGCCATGGCAGATGGTGGAATTTGAATTCAGTAAAATACCTGGAATTAAGAATCTAATGACGACCATGAATCCATTGTTGATTGTCAGGAAAATCTGATCTGGTTCACTAATGTCCTTTAGGGAAGGAAACTTCCATCCTTACCTGGTCTGGCTTATGTGTGACTCCAGACCCACAGCAATGTGATTGACTCTTAACTGCCCTCTAGGCAATTAGGGATGAGCAATAAATGCTGCCTAACCAGTGATGCCCTCAACCGATGGATGAATAAAGGAGGGAAAAAAACAGCAGAAGTCAAATCAAAATCTGTTAGAGTGAAATGGACCCGGGGTCTTCTGTGCTATCTGCCAAGAGCTTTTACTCTGTTTGGTGGTCATTTTCTTTCTGACAGTGTACTCTTTAACATGTGACCACCATACTGAATTAGAATCCCTACAGCGTGGAAACAGGCCCTTTGGCCCAACAAGCCCACACCGAACCTCAGAGCATCCCACCCAGACATATCCCCTACAACCCACCTAATCTCCACCTCCCTGAACACTACAGGCAATTTAGCACAGCCAATCAACCTAACCTGCACATCTTTGGATGTGTTATCCACAAAGGTCAAAGCCTTGTAGATGCTACACAGTGACCACTCGTAGGCCGAAAATGCAGATTTTGTGTAGTTGCAGTTGGAGACATTTCCAATGCATGTCATCACATTGTTTAGGCTTTGTGTGGGGAGGTGTTAACATGGTGATAATGTCACTAGAATAACAGGCTAATGCTCTGGAGACATGGGTTTGAAACCCACCGTGGTAGATTATAAAATTTTAATTTAATAAAAAAAAACACCGGGCTAGTGAGCTGGCCTAATGATGACCATGTACCTATTGTCAATTTGTTATAAAAATCCATCTAGTTCACTAATGTCCTTTCTGGAGAAGGAAATCTGTTGTCCTCAACTTATCTGGCCAAGAACCCCAGAACCCCAGCAGTGTGGTTGACTCTTAACTGCCCTCTGGACAATTAGGGATGGGCAATAATGCTGATCTTGCCAGCGATACCTACATCTGTGAACAATTTTTAAAAAATTCCATCTGGATGAGCTGACTGCCATGACTTAGCCTGAGTTGCTGGCCCATGGATGAGGCAGTTTTCTGCTCCCAGTGAGTATGCAGCTGTAATCTTGGATACCATTGAAATCTATACCAGGGTAACAGACAGGCTATAATGCACCAAATTAATCAAACCTATTTTCTTTCACTATGCAGCCAATAATATTAATAGCAATATGATTTTTCATTCCTAATCTCTTTGGTTGTTGGTTGAATTTGTTTCCTTTTCACACTTGGTTTTGGATGTCACTTACTGTGACTGATGACAACCTGATGCGTGTTTCTGCTGAACTGTTTCCATCTCCTTATCTTCTTTGCTGTTACTTACCTCAGCATTACATCAATTGTCACCACACTACTGCTCTTACATGCCTTTTGTTCCTCCACCCTTGATGGTCCCACGCTATCTAAGTCAGGCTTCTATCCCCCACATAAAACTTCAACTTTCCTAAAATTTCATGTCTCTGCCATGCACAGTGTCCTGCTCATTGTCCTTGCTGAGAGTCAGTAGCATTTGATCTGGAACACTGCAAATTCAAAGCTCTGACTTTTGAGTTTAAATCACTCCAAATCTCTGCAATTCTTTGCTCTAATTCCGCTCGATTCTGTTTTCGCAATGTCACCTTCTTGTACATCTGCCTCACAGTTCAGCCCATAAATGGTGATCATCCTTTCACCCGCCCTGTCCCCAGACCTTGAAATAACCACTCCAAACTGCTCCACATTGGTGGTCTGTTTTATGCCATTAACCTTTTATGTCCTTGATGCTAAGCTATTTTGTTTCAGGAAATGCCATTCAACCATTGAATAATGTATTTCTATTTCCTCCATGTCCAAGGCTTTGAGGGAATTCATCCCAATGGCAAATGTCGTTAGTTCTAATCAAGAGACATTTTTTTTATATTGTTTTTATTTGATACTTTAGCACTTTCCCCATGTATTATGCCCAGTGAATCTGGCTTTCCTGTGTCGTCTTTTGGGGGCTTGCAGTGCAATGAGTTGCATTCAGCTATTTATAATCCCCCAGCAAACTATAATGTACAGAGGTCAAAGGCCTCAGTTCTAGTTTATTGTAGCAAATCTGTAATGGTTGACACTTGGGGAATGTGAGGCCGCACAATGTGTAGTGAAGTTGAAAATGATACATGGCCCCGTATCTTCCGGTTTCCAGATGATCATGTACCATCGATGTGTGATGCAAACCCTTCTGTCGAAATTACCCAGGAAGTTTGAACTTGCGAAGGCTACTCCCCCTGCTTCCCTTGACCCTCCAGAAAAGTCTGTAACACCAACTTGTTTGAGTCTGTGATTTTGGAAATTCTGACTTACCCTGGCTTGTTAGTTACACAGGAAATGCTTATTAGGATAAAAACTACTTTAATTCCTGGCTAACTATACAACTGACTCTCTGATCACATAGACTGATCCCCCAACCCAAATCTCCCTTTTTCCCCAATCTCGTCAACCAACCTCCTGCCTCCCCCATCGCCAACTCAACCTGATTAGCTCCAAACCTGATACACTGCTCCTAAACTGACTATCCTGAACATGCCACTTTGCCTGTCTTACCCTCCTGCTGCCCTACTTAACCACTAACTATGCCTGCTTACCTACTTACCACACCCATTTGCTGTAGCTTCCCCATGCTTTATCCAATGTTGCCCCTTTTCCCCTTTATTTTAATTGCCCTGCCCACTTGTCCACTAGTTTCTCCCATATCCCCTTTCCCTTCGTCACCTTACACACTACCTTCTCTCTGTAGCTTTTTAAAGGAGCTTGGGACATTAAATGTTCACTTGATGGAATGCAGTGCAATAATATATAGGTGTGGCTTTGCGCAGATTCTGTCTCTGCTCCAAAGTTGGGCCCAGTGCCAGGTGCAGGACCCAGCAGCTTCAGCAGTGGCTGTATTGTCGAGATTGGCCCAGCACAGACTCAGCGCGGCAGCGTTGTCAGGGGAGACAAGATGGTGCTGAAGAATGGCGATACATTTCTACAGCAGCAGTGCGGTGAAGGGACTGCAGGCAGGCCGATTTCTTCATGCTGGTGATTGTCTCAGTGTTGGGTAGGAAGAGACCAGATCCAGACTCATGGCTAAGCACTGAAGAACTCTAATGTTGAACTTTGAGCTTCGTTTCTTTATTTTTCCATTTTTACCTACGGTTTTGTACCTAGGTACCTGGAGATTAGCGAATTTGTACACTTTTCACTGTACTCCTATTTCTCTCTTGTGAGTACAAGTGACAGTAAAACCTAACAAATTCGAAAGTTTGCTGCACTGAGTCAATTGCAAAAGATCCTCCATTGAAAACTCACTCAGAAATTGGAGAAATCTGATTTTTTTTTCCCTGATCAGTGTTGGATCTCAGGTTTTTGATCTTAGACAAACACTTGCACATAACACTGGGATTATTTCATGTTTTAGCCACTAGATTTGGTTGGGGTGAAAGGACTGTGTGTACTCAAGCTGTTTTGCTCACAAGTGTAATGCTGATATATTTGATATTGTAACTCCCGGTGGCAGGATTTATTTGTGAAAGTTACTTGAAGTTGTTCAGTTCAGTGCCAAAGTAAATTATGTACAGATTGATTGCTTTTTGATTTAAATAAAAAGTTTTGTCTTGTACATTAAAAATCATTTTTACAAATTCAGGAGATCAGTGCAATGGGCGAGTAAATAAAAAAAAGGCAAACTCATTGATGGCCTAATTTTTTACTGACAGGAGCCATCGTCTGTCATTGCATTCCCTGACAAGTCTCAGAAATAACAGTCTGTAGCCTCAGGTTAATTTTGAGTTGAAATAAGTTAATATATATATTGTTAGCAGTGCTCATGTTGATTTAGACAATAAAATGTATTGATGTACTTTTGTAGTCATTGCATGACAGATTTGAAATGTTTCAGTTTCTTATGATCAAACTGGAGTTTGAAGGTTGCAGTGCTTATAGTATTTTTTTTAACCCCAGTAGCCTCTCTACAGTTTAGTTGTCCTGTTTTGTTTGCAAGTGTAGCTTCAAATTGGGCATTCTTTTCTGCACAGAGAACATTTGGAAACACTCAATGCTCAGAGCAGGCAGTATTTGTGTTGAAGGGAGCTGAGCTAACATTATTGCAACCTGATGATGCTTCATCATTGACATGTTTTGATTTCTTGTAGAATTCATAGAATCATCAACTCCTACAGTGTGGAAGTAGGCCATTTGGCCCATTGAGTCCACATCACCCCTCCAAAGATTAGCCCACTCAGACCCACTGTCCCCATAACCCTACATTTCCTACAGCTGACCTACCTAGCCTGCACATTTCTGGATGCTATGGGTAATTTAGTATGGCTAATCAACCTAACCTGCATGTCTTTGGACTGTGGGAGGAAACTGATGCAGATATGGAAAGAACATGCAAACTCTACACAGACAGTTGCCTAAGGGTGGAATTGAACCTGGCCCCCTGGTGCTGTGAGGCAGCAATGCTAACCACTGAGCCACTATGCCACCCCATTAATTGTTGCCTCACAGCGCCTGGAACTAGGGTTTGATTGTTATTCACTGCTTATGGATGTTTATTGATTTGTGACAGTTGTACACATTTTGTAAACAAACATGCTGATATATAATGTAGTATATAAAATCAGTTCAGTTGTCTAATTATTACGAGAAAGATCTGGATTTAGACAGCTGAGGTTTACAGAACAGAAACAAAGTACAAGAAGAAAGCATATGAGTTGGTCTTTCATTTTATGAATTAGATCCAGCAAAGTCTGAGCAACAGGTTTTGCTGCAATTAACGTGACAACAAAGTTAGGGTGTGAGATTTGGGGAAAAGGCATAAAATATACCACATGACTTCACATTTACTGGAATGACATGGGAATGAAGGACTTTAGATAGGAAGAAAGATTTGAGAAAGTGGGCTTATTCCCCTTCGAGCAGAGAAGATTAGGAGGTGACCTTATTGAGGTGTTTAAAATTATGAACAACCTTGACAGGGTAAATAAGGATATTCTGTTTCCAAGAATTGTATGTCAGTAACTAGGGGTCACAATTTCAAGGTTGTCAGCAAGAGAGCTAGGAGTGAAATGAGGAGCAACTTCTTTACTCAGGGTTGTTAGGATTTAGAATGTGCTGCCTGGGAGAGTGGTGGAGGGAAATTCCATAGGAGGTTTCAAAAGAGAGCTGGATATATAGGCTACAGAAATTGGGCTGGAAATTGAGATGAGCTGGGTAGCTCTTTCAGGAGCCAGTACAGACATCTGTGGTGAGAGAAATCAGTGTTAATGCACTGAAGAAGGGTGACTGGACCCCAAACATTAACTCGGCTTTGTCCGTCTACAGATGTTGCCAGACCTGCTGAGTTTCTCCAGCAATTTCTGTTTTTGTTCCAGAAGAAATGATTTTGCTTTGTGGAACAATGATTCATCTAAAATTAACAATTGCCAACCATTTTGTTTGATTGTGGCAAGAGCTGGTTGAGCTTGGCCATTTGAGAAGAACCACCTAAACACATTGAGGGAATAAACAACAACCATTTCTCAAAAGGGAGACAGAGGAAGACATCTATGACACACATAAAATAGCAAAGGACTGTGTGCTCAACCACTCTATCCAGAGGCACGACCTTCAGAGCCCGACAAGCGAAACGAAGGAACCTTGGCTTACTCTCAGGACCTGTTCCATGTTCTGAGTCCGTCCATGGGAGCGACCCCCAACAATTCGACAACAGAAGCTGTTACAGCTACTGAATCTGATTTCCACTTTAAATCCCTTGAGTTCAGAAAGACAAATCTTTAAACAAGCTTTGGTACTGGAGACTGAGCTCATTTTCTTCTTTGTGTACACAAAGTTATACTGTTATACTGGCTCCATCCCCACCTCTTCGACTTGTCTGCCTCCTCTCCACCTATCCTCTCCTCTATCCATCCTCTATCCGCCTCCCCCTCTCTCCCTATTTATTTCAGAACCCTCTTCCCCTCCCCCATTTCTGATGAAGGGTCTCGGCCCGAAACGTCAAGTTTTCCTGCTCCTCTGATGCTGCTTGGCCTGCTGTGTTCATCCAGCCCCACGCCTTGTTGTCTCTATATAATGTTATACTGTTCCCGGTTATACTGTTGTGATGATACACACCTGAGCCATACTAGGGCCAGTGTTCTTGTGAACTGCATAATTAACTGGGAAAATAGAAAGGGTTTTGAACTAAATAATAGAGACAAGGAGTCAAAGGTGGAAAGATATGGTATATCAGAAACAGAGACATGGAGTCATATAACGCAGAAATAGGCTCTTCAGCCCAACTTCATGCTGACCAGGTTTCCTGAACTGAACTTGTCCCATCATTTGGCCCATACCCCTCTAAACCTTTCCTATCCATGTACCTGTCCAAATGTCTTTTAAAAGTTGTAATCGTACCCACCTCTATCACTTCCTGTGCAGCTCATTCAACACACACATCAACCCTCTGTGTGAAAAAGTTGACCCTCAGGTGCCTCTTAAATCATTCCCCTCTCACCTTCAATTTCTGTCCTCTAGTTTTAGACTCCCCTGCCCCAGGGAAAAGACCTTGGCTATTCACCTTATCTATGCCCCTCATGATTTTAAAAACCTCTTGTCAGGTCACCCCTCTGCCTCCCGCATTCCAGGGAAAAGTCCCAGCCTGTCCATTCCATCCTTATAACTCAAACCTTCCATTCTCGGTAAAATTCTTGTAAGTATTTTTTGCACCTTTTCCAGGTTTGTAATTTTCTTTCTATACCAGGGTGACCAGAATTGTACGCGGTGCTGCAATGAGGCCTTACCAATGTCCTGTACATCAGTAACATGACGTCCCAACTCCTATATCCAATGCCCTCACTGATGACAGCAAGCGTGTCAAATGCCATCTTCACCACCCTGTCTACCTGTGACACCACTTTCAAGGAACTATGTGCCTTTACCCCTAGGTCTCTCCATTTGACAACACTCCCCAGGGCCCTACCATTAACTGTTAAGACCTCCCCTGGTTTGTCTTACCAAAGTGCAACTCCTCGCATTTATTTGAATTAAACTTCATCCGCTATTCCTTGGCTCACTAGCCCAGTTGACCAAGATCCCATTGTACTCTTAGACAACCTTCTTCACTGCCCACTATGCCACCAATTTTGATGTTATCTGCAAACTTACTAAACATGCCTCATATATTGTCATCCAAATTGTGTCTATAGATGAAAAACAACAATGGACTCAGCACCAATCCTTGTGACACACCATTGGTCACAGGCTTCCAGTCTGAACAACAGCCCCTTATCACGTCAAGCCAATTTTGTACCCAATTGGCGAGCTCTCCCTCGGTCCATGTGATCTAAGCTCTGTCTGAATTAGTTTGTACAGTTTTTGAGTACTTGTTACTTTTGTTAAACCCTTGTCATGCGAGTTTGTACTTACTGATGTTATTCCAGCCATTTGGTTTGTCTCTAACTCCATTTTACTTTTGTAGTTATTTCTCTGCCTTTGTTAATTAGTTCGCACATCATCCCTTCAGTTGTTGTTCAGCCTGTTGGCACTCTACTCACACTGTCTGTACTTATCTGTTGATATTCTTAGCTACCTGAGATTATCTTGCATGTATGCCTCCTTCCTTTTCACCTGACGAAAGAGCAGTGCTACGAAAACTTGTGATTTTAACAAATATGTTGGTCTCTCACCTGGTGTTGTGTGACTTTTGACTTTGTCCACCCCAGTCCAACACTGGCACCTCCACATCATATTTAAAATAGGCACCTGGACAAATACTACTGTCTGGAGCTGCTGTGTATGGTTCCTGACATTTTCCCTGACATTGCAGATGGGGCAAATGGTGTTCAGCTTTGTGAGCAGTGGCCTGAAGCTCCTGCTGGATGCCCTGGTGCTTAGGTAGGTCTTCTCTCTCCCTTAGGACCGTCAATGGAGGACACAACACCAGAATGAGACAACCCAGTCTAAGGTAAAGCAGTCTCAGGTATCTGAAGGAATGCCCAACACTGTAGGCAGAAGGTCAATGTCCTCTCTACTCTGCCAGTGTCTTCTCTCTGATCCCTGTGGTACTGGATCCACCTCCCACCAATGCACTTGCTCTGCTAATCTCTCACCATTGTCTGTAAAGTATTCCCTCATTCACCCTCCCCATTCCACTTTGACACCACTAACCCTGAATGTCTTCTGTGCTGCTCACTCGCTTCAGAAACTTTCCCTCCTACACCAACAGTAATAATTGTGCCGGCCACTTTGATCTTCCCTGATATGTATCTCTCTCATGCCGGAAGCAAATAGCTCACAATAGAGCTGAAAGATTCAAAGTGGCTAGTGTGCTGGTCATCATTCAACTCCACCCCCTCTCCTCCCTTCGCTGAGAATCCTGGCTCTGAGCCTGGAGTATTGATGAGGATATCAGAGGCTGCCCTTGACTTACTGTCACAATCCCTTGAACAAAGCCTTATTCCCCTTTACTGGACTATGTTCTGCTGATATTTGTGGCAAGCTTCCTGACTTTATGTCTGAGTTAAAAGCAATGGTAAAACCGTAGTAATATGTGCCAGATATTACTGGCAGAGAGAGCAATATGCATAAAGACAGTGTAAGGCCAGAATTAGCTGGAGATACAGCCAGGTCCACCAGCTGAAAGTGTGTCCCTGAGCACACAGTGTCCTTGCTGCAGGGCTGCAATGAGGGTTCCTGGTGCAGCACTGAAGTGCAGAAATGTCCTGTTTGTGGATTGGAGGGGTGTCATGAGGCTTCATAAAGGTTGGCACCAAAGTCCTTGGATTTGGGGTACATGTGAGCAGTGACCATGGAGCATGCTCTGAGATGCCAGTACCCAGTGTCCAACATATGAGGGTTTTTGGAGTAAGCAGTGAGTTGAACTTGCGACAAACCCACTCTGGCTTCATGCCGAGTTTGTCCAGTAACTAGTTGGTATGGTGAGATTGGTAGGATCACAGCTGGTGGTGAGTTGGACTGTTAATATGGTATTGAATATCCACTGGGAACTTGCGTTAGAATCCTGTCGTGCTGCTTATGCAGAGAACGTAGCAAGATGCTCTCAATATCAAGGCGGGACTTGCCAAACAACTCTTCTGATTCTGCCATTGCCTCAGCACACTCCATATCTCTCAGCCTGAGATGATCCCACCAAGAATGCATATAGCCAAGTAAATTTGAAGTGAATAAATATGATAACCATCGTGAAGAATGATGCAGGATGGTGAGGTTTGGGGCCTGAATAATACAGGACATACGATATTCAAGGGAAAAAGGAAGGAAGGTCAGTAAAAGGCAGGAATATTAAGCAAGAGGCATTTGTGCAAAAGTTAGAGGTGACCTTGGTTTGGGAGATCAGGATGTAGAATCTCTGTAGGTGGAGGTAACAGCTGGGGGAAAGAAGTTGTTACTGGTACGAGAGGTCTACAGCTCCTCTAACAGTAACCACAGTGTGGGGCAAAGTATACAAAAAGAAATCCTGCATCTTTGTAATAAAGTGGCAGCAATAAACATGAGTGCAGACAGCCGGGAAAAGTCAGATTGGCAGGAATAGCTTGCTCAAGGAGGTCATAGAATTTATTTGAGAGAGTTTGTTAGAGCAGTATGTTTTGAAATTGACCAAAGAACAAGTTGAAGTTATCTTGGTATTGTGTAATATAACCAGATTTATTAACAACTTCAGCATTACAGCTCTCTTTGGTAGCAGCAAACACATCACATGTGAATTTTACATCTTGTTTCTAAGGGAGGAGACCGGGGTGAAGACTCATATTTTAAACCCTATCTGTTTTCACTGTATAGGAGTTTTTTAAAAAACTTTTCTAGTAATAGCTGTAAAACAGAAGATGAAAGGGAGAGGGGAACTTGACAAAATTACAATCACCAAGGAAGTGGTACCGAGCAAAGTGATGGGGCTACAGGCTGACATGTCTGCATTTTACCCTGCGCTCCCATTCTAACTCTCATTGCCCAGATTACTGCTTTTCTCTTGTCTCTACTTTTTGATGTATCACATATTTCCACCTTGCCTCCTTTCCCCTTGTCTCCACTATTTATGTTAAAACCCTCTCTACATAGTCCTTGGTTATGCAATTCACGAGAACATTGGCCACAGCATGGTTCAGGTGTGTATCAATTTCCTTGCTGTCTATCCCGGGGAAGATGTTAGGATTTATTGTTAAACAGATTATAAACTGTGCAGTTAGAAAAACTCAATGTAATTAGGAAAAGTCAGCCTGGTATTGTCATAGGGAAATCATGTTTAACTGATTTGTTGGCGTTCTTTGAAGGTATAATGTGCTGTGGCTAAAGTGAAGCTGTAGACATGCTGTTCTTGGATTTCCGGAAGGCATTTGATAAGGTGCCACATCAAAAGTTATTGTGGAAAGTAAAAGGTCATGGTTTAAGAGGTAGCATATTAGCATGGATAGAAGTTTGGCAAAAAAAACAAGATTGGCAGGAGGTGATCAGTAGAATCCCACAGGCATCTGTGCTGGGGCCTCAGGATTTTTACAATTTATTCAATGACTTAAATGTGAGAAGGCGTGATAGCTAAATTCACAAACATCAAGATGGGGTGGATAGTTTCTTGTGAGGAAGAGACAACAAAGTTGCAGACACATATAGATAGTTCAGTGCGCAGTGTCCATTGGGTTGAGTACAATATGGGAAAATGTGAAGTTGCTCACTTTGTCAGGAGCAATGAGTATTCCTGAAACGAAGGATTCCAAGGTGTTGAGCAATTTTAAGTGTTCTAGTACGGTCACAAACATTTATAATGCAGCTACAGCAAATAATGAACAAGGTCAGTGGAATACTACCATTTATTGTAAGGGGAATTCAACATAAAAATAAGTTTGGCACATTTCAGCTATGTAGTGCATTGGCGACACAACAGTTCAAATAGTGTGTGCAGTTCTAGTCTCCTTAATTAAGAAAGGATGTAAATGTATTGGAGACATTTCAGAGAATGTTTTCTAGATTAAAGCCTGGCATGAGTCGGTTGACTTTTGTGTGATAAAAGGTACTGCAGATGCTGGAGAATCCGAGATAACAAGCATGGGGCTGGATGAACACAGCAGGTCAAGCAGCATCATAGGAGCATGAAAACTTGACGTTTTGGGCCTAGACCCTTCATCAGAAATGGGGGAGGGGAAGAGGGTTCTGAAATAAATAGGGAGAGAGGGGGAGGCGGATAGAGGATGGATACAGGAGAGGATAGGTGGAGAGGAGGCAGACAAGTCGAAGAGGCGGGGATGGAGCCAGTAAAGGTGAGTGTATGTAGGGGGCAGGGCGGAGATAGGTCAGTCCAGGGAGGACGGACAGGTCAAGGGGGTGGGATGATGTTAGGAGGTAGGAGATGGGGGTGTGGCTTGCGGTGAGAGGAAAAACAGGTTAGGGAGGTGGAGATGGGCTAGGCTGGTTTTGGGATGCGGTTGGGGGAGGGGAGATTTTGAAGCTTGTGAAATCCACATTGATGCCATTGGGCTGCAGGGTTCCCAAGCTGAATATGATTTGCTGTTCCTGCAGCCTTCGGGTGGCATCACTGTGACATTGCAGGAGGCCGAGGATGGACATGTCATCTGAGGAATGGGAGGGGGAGTTGAAATGGTTCGCGACTGGGAGGTGCAGTTGTTTATTGCGAACCGAGCGCAGGTGTTCTGCAAAGCGGTCCCCAAGCCTCCGCTTGGTTTCCCCGATGTAGAGGAAGCCACAACGGGTACAACGGATGCAGTATACCACATTGACAGATGTGCAGGTGAATATCTGCCTGATGTGGAATGTCTTCTTGGGGCCTGGGATTGGGGTGAGGGAGGAGGTGTGGGGGCAGGTGTAGCACTTCCTGCGGTTGCAGGGAAAAGTGCCGGGTGTGGTGGGGCTGGAGGGGAGTGTGGAGTGGACAAGGGAGTCGCGGAGGGAGTGGTCCCTCCGGAAGGCAGATAAGGGTAGGGAGGGAAAAATGTCTTTGGTGGTGGGGTCTGATTGCAGATGGCGGAAGTGTTGGAGGATGATGCGTTGGATCCGAAGGTTGGTGGGGTGGTATGTGAGGACGAGGGGGATTCTTTTTTGGTTGTTATTGCGGGGACGGGACGTGAGGGATGTCTTCCGGGAAATGCGGGAGATGCGGTCGAGGGCGTTCTCGACCACTGTTGGGGGGAGGTTGCGGTCCTTGAAGAACGAGGACATTTGGGATGTACGGGAGTGGAATGTCTCATCCTGGGAGCAGATGCGGCAGAGGCGAAGGAATTGGGAATAGGGGATGGCATTTTTGCAGGAAGGTGGGTGGGAGGAGGTGTATTCCAGGTAGCTGTGGGAGTCAGTGGGCTTGAAATGGACATCGGTTTCGAGGTGGTTACCCGAGATGGAGACAGAGAGGACCAAGAAGGAGAGAGAAGTGTTGGAGATGGTCCAGGTGAACTTTAGGTTGGGGTGGAAGGTGTTGGTGAAGTGGATGAACTGTTCGAGCTCCTCGTGGGAGCACGAGGCAGCGCCGATGCAGTCATCAATGTAATGGAGGAAGAGGTGGGGTTTAGGGCCAGTGTAGGTACGGAAGAGGGATTGTTCCACGTAACCTACAAAGAGGCAGGCATAGCTTGGGCCCATGCGGGTACCCATGGCCACCCCTTTTGTCTGTAGGAAGTGGGAGGAATTGAAAGAGAAGTTGTTGAGGGTGAGGACATTGCTGAGGCCAGGCGCCAACTCTCTGAAACATTGCTGAGGCCAGGCGCCAACTCTCTGACACCTCCTCCTACCGCCCCCTGGATCATGACCCCACCCCCGAGCACCAAACCATCATCTCCCAAACCATCCACAACCTCATCACCTCAGGTGACCTCCCACCCACCGCCTCCAACCTCATCGTTCCCCAACCCCGCACCACCCGCTTCTATCAACCCCGCACCACCCGCTTCTATCTCCTTCCCAAAATCCACAAACCTGAATACCCTGGCCGACCCATTGTCTCCGCCTGCTCCTGCCCCACCGAACTCATCTCCACCTACCTTGACTCCATTTTCACCCCCTTGGTCTAGGAACTCCCTACCTACGTCCGTGATACCACCCATGCCCTCCACCTCCTCCAGAACTTCCAATTCCCCGGTCCCCAACACCTCATTTTTACTATGGACGTCTAGTCCCTATACACCTGTATTCCCCATGCTGATGGCCTAAAGGCCCTCCGCTTCTTCCTGTCCCGCAGGACTGACCAATCCCGCTCCACCGACACCCTCATCCGCTTAGCCGAACTCGTCCTCACCCTCAACAACTTCTCCTTCAATTCCTCCCACTTCCTACAGACAAAAGGGGTGGCCATGTGTACCCGCATGGGCCCAAGCTATGCCTGCCTCTTTGTAGGTTACGTGGAACAATCCCTCTTCTGTACCTACACTGGCCCTAAACCTCACCTCTTCCTCCGTTACATTGATGACTGCATCGGCGCTGCCTCGTGCTCCCACGAGGAACTCGAACAGTTCATCCACTTCACCAACACCTTCCACCCCAACCTGAAGTTCACCTGGACCATCTCCAACACTTCTCTCTCCTTCTTGGACCCCTCTATCTCCATCTCGGGTAACCACCGAGAAACCGATGTCCATTTCAAGCCCACTGACTCCCACAGCTACCTGGAATACACTTCCTCCCACCCACCTTCCTGCAAAAATGCCATCCCCTATTCCCAATTCCTTCGCCTCCGCCACATCTGCTCCCAGGATGAGACATTCCACTCCCGTACATCCCAAATGT
>JAHRHZ010000270.1:789562-809955 GCA_024137785.1 Ginglymostoma cirratum | reverse complement strand
CCCCCTCTCTCCCTATTTATTTCAGAACCCTCTTCCCCTCCCCCATTTCTGATGAAGGGTCTAGGCCCGAAACGTCAAGTTTTCATGCTCCTCTGATGCTGCTTGGCCTGCTCTGTTCATCCAGCCCCATGCTTGTTATCTCGGTTGACTTATGAGGACAGGTTGGACATGCTGGGCTAGTTCCCAATGGAGTTTAGAGAGTGATGTGTGACTTCATTGAAATGTATAAGATCCTGGATGGTCTTGATAAGGTTGATGTGAAAAGGATACTTCAGTCCAAAACTACAGACACTGTTTTCAAATTAATCATTGCCATTTCAGGCAGCTATGAGGAGATTTCTTTTTCTCAGAAGGCTGTATGACTTTGGAACTCTTGATTTGATTTATTATTGTCACGTATACTGAGATACAGTGAATAGTATTGTTTTGTGCGCTAACCAGACAAATCGTACCTTATATAAGTACATTAGGGTAATAGAACAGAACACGGAGGAGGTGCAGAGAAATAACACCTTAACATCTGAGAGGTCCATTCATAAGTCTGATAACAGCGGGGAAGAAGCTGTTTTTAAATCTATTGGCACGTGCTTTCAGACTTTTGTATCTTTTGCCCAATGGACAAGGTTGAAAGTGAGTATAACTTGGGTGGGAGGGGTGTTTGATTATGTTCTGAGTTCTGAGGAAGGGTCACTGGTCCCGAAACATTAACTCTGTTTTCTCCTTCACAGCTGCTACCAGACCTGCTGAGCTTTTCCAGCAACTTTGTCTTTGTTCCTGATTTACAGCATCTGCAGTTCTTTTGGCTTTTCTTTGATTATGTTGGCTGCTTTCATGAGGCAGTGGGAACTATAGATGGAGACAATGGAAAGAAGTCTGTTTCTTGTGATGGATTGGGCTACGGTCACAACTCTCTGTAATTTCTTGCAGTCTTGGGTAGAGCAGTTGCCGCACCAAGCAGCTATGCAGCCAGAGAGGATGCTTTGTTTTTTCTCAGTAGGTGATAGAATTAGGGTCAATGAATACATTTAAGGTAGAGATGGATAGATTCTTGTTGGTTGGAAGCATTGAGGGTGACCAAAATGGCTGAGAATGTGAAATACGAAACACAAACAGATTAGCCATGATTTTTTGGATGGTAAAGCAGGCTTGAGGGGCTAAATGGTCTACTTCTACTCCTGTTTCATTTTTTCTATGTAATTTTTACCCTTACTTGCTTTATGCCTTTGTATTTTAGTGAATAACTTTACAACTTTTATATTAGTAACCATATTAGTTGCATAATAAACTAACATTCCTCTTGTTCACAGCGTAACCAGCAGCATAGCTTTATGTTTTTTTTTAAATATAAACACTGGAAAATTGAAAGGGGATGACTTCCAAGCTAATATAAATTCTAGGTTCATGGAATACTCTGAGGAAACTTGTGTTATGTAGTCAAGGCAGTTTGCTTTTATGAAAAATAGGTGTGTGTACCACATAAGATTTATACAAAGCCCCCAAATACCCATTCCAACATGAATCCATCTCTGGCAGTGGTTTTCCTAAGAAGCACGTGAATAGGAGGTGTCCGTGGCTGAATAGTAATGTCACCAAAGCAGTAGTCTCGAGGTCCAAGGCCGTGTGGGTTCAAATCCCCTCATGGTACCTGCTGGTATTTGAATTTAATAAGATGTGGACTTTTAAAAAAATTAAAAGAAGGTCTAGTCAGTGTTGCTCCTATCCCGTGCAAGAAAAAAAATGAAAACAAAATACAATAGTTGAAGCTTGTTTCCTGAAATGCACTTTTAAATAGTTTTTATGATATAATTTAAAACTATTAATAACTTAATACCTGAGTACTCCACTGTTGCATGTTTCCCCTCTAATCTGTTTCTCAAAGGGAGATGGTGGTAATGTCATTCAGCTAGCACTCCACTGTCCCAGGTTTGTGTTCTGGTAAGAATATAAGAACTAGGAACACAAGTAAGTAATTCAGCTCCTTGAGCTTGCTCTGTCACTTGAGCCTCGTCTCAGCCTCAACTTCACTTTCCTGCCCCCTTACCATAACCCCTTAAGCCATTACTAATTAAAAAATCTGTCTATTTTCTCCTTGAATTTACTAAATAGCCCAGCATCCTTCACCCTCTGGGGTAGTGAATTCATAACGTAATTAGCGAAGTAGTTCCTCTTCGTCTCTGTTTTAAATTTATCCTAAGACTATGACCTCTCATTCTAGATTGCCTCACAAGGGGAAACGTCCTCTCTACGTCTACTTTGTCAATCCCCTGTAACACCATGTGTACTTCAACTAGATTTCCTCTCATCTTGCTAAATGCCAGCAAGTATAGGTCTAAACTGCTTAATCTCTCCTCATATGCAAGCCTTTCATCTCTGGAATTAATCTAATGAACCTTCTCTGAGCTGCTTTCAATGGAAATACATCCCTCCTCAAGTAGGGACATCAGAACTATACACTGTACTCAGGTGTGGTCTCACCAATGCTTTGTACAATTGCAAGAATGATCCCTACTTTTCTATGTTATTCCTTCATCAATAAATGCCACAATTTAATTTGTCCTCATTATTTCTTGCGTACTAGCTTTCTGTGACTCATGCACAAGGATGTTCAGATCCCTTCACACTGAAACATTTTGAAGTTTCTTTCTATTTGTTAATAAGCTGCTATTTTACACTCTGACCAAAATGGATAACTTCATACTTACTCACTCATGTTAAACTCCATTAGCCAAATTTTGGCCCATTCGCCTAACCTATCCATATCCATTTGTAAATTTTTTACTTCTTCATTGCAACATACTTTTCCAACTATTTTAATGTCATCTGAAAATTTGACTATAGTACTTCTATCCCCTAGTCTGAGTCACTATATATTGTAAGTAGTTGTGGTCTGAGGACTAAACCCTGTGTCGCCCTACCAGATACAGCTTGCCAATCAGAAAATGTCCAATTTAGCCCAACTCTCTGCTTTCTGTTTGTTAGCCAGTCCTCTATCCAAGCTAAAATGTTACCACTAATCCAGTGTGATCTTACTTTGTATATTAACCATTTGTGCAGCACCTTATCAAATGCCTTTTGGAAGTCCAGATATATTACATCTACAGAACCTCCCATTAACCACCTTGCTTGTTACGTAGAACATAGAACATAGAACATAGAACAGTACAGCACATTACAGGCCCTTTGGCCCACGATGTTGTACCGAACTTTTACCCTAATCCTAAGGTCTATCTAACCTCCACCCCTACCTTATGCTATCATCCATATGCCTATCTACTAGCTGTTTAAATGCCCCTAATGAGGCCGAATTCCACTACCCTCTCTGGCAATGCATTCCACGCCCCTACCACTCTCTGAGTAAAGAACCTACCTCTGACACCTCCCCTATATCTACCTCCTTTCACTTTAAAACTATGTCCCCTCGTAAAAGCTACCTCCACCCTAGGAAAAAGTCTCTGGCTGTCTACTCTATCTATACCTCTGATCATTTTGTACACCTCTATCAAGTCATCTCTCATCCTTTGTAGTTCTAAAGAGAAAAGCCCTAACTCTCTCAACCTTTCCTCGTAAGACCTTCCCTCCATTTCATGCAACATCCTGGTAAATCTCCTCTGCACCTTTTCTAACGCTTCCACATCTTTTCTGTAATGAGTTGACCAGAACTGGACTCAATACTCCAGATGTGGCTGAACCAGGCTTTTGTATAGCTGGAGCATAACTTCACTGCTCTTGAACTCAATCCCTCTGTTAATGAAAGCTAACACACCATATGCCTTCTTAACAACTCTATAAACCTGGGTGGCAGCTTTCAGGGAACTGTGAACATGAACCCCAAGATCCCTCTGCTCCTCCACACTGCTGAGAATCTTTCCGTTAACCCTGTATTCTGCTTTCAAGTTTGTCCTTTCAAAATGAATCACCTCACGCTTTTCAGGGTTAAACTCCATCTGCCACTTCTCAGCCCAGCTCTGCATTCTATCAATGTCCCTTTGTAACCTAGAACAGTCCTTCGCACTGTCCACAACGTGACCCACCTTCGTATCGTCCACGAACTTACTAATCCACCCTTCCACTCCTTCATCCAAATCATTTACATCTTCGGAAAACTCTAGCAAATTAGTCAAACATGAGTTATCCTTCATAGAATTATCAGAAATGCCGACTCTGATGGATAGGGCTTTGACTTTCCAAATTTCTCTTTGCCATTTCCTTAGTAATGGATTCCAACAATTTCCCAATGATACATGTTAAACTAACTGACCTGCAGTTTCCTATTTTTGTCTCCCTCTCTTTTTGAATAAGGGTGTTACATTAGAATTTTTCCAATCCACTGGAACCTTTCCAGAATGTAGGGAAGTTTGGAATGTCATAGCCACTGCATCCACTATCTCTGCTGCCACTTCCTTAAAAATCCTAGGGTGTAGGCCCTCAGGCCCTGGGGACCTGTCTGTCTTCAATTCCAAGAGTTCACTCAGTACCTTTTCCCTAGTGATGATGACTATTGTAAATTCCTCCCTTTCTATAGCCTCTACATTACCAGTTACTATTGAGATGGTACTAGTGCCTCCACCATGAAAACGGAAGGAAACTATTGACTTAGTGTCCCTGCCATTTTTGTGTTCCACACTATTAACTTCTGTATGGGACAAGCATTCACTTCTGCTATTCTCTTCCCTTTTCATATGCCTTATAGAAGCTTTTGCTCTCCAGTTTTTGTATTTTGTTATGGATAAGACGAAACTCCCTGCAAACATTTGAAGGAGGTAGTCTAGACCATAGCCTTTATCTTATTTCAAGGCAAGTTGGAGGTGCTGTGTCACGGATATAATTCGATTGGTCACATTACTCGGCTTTAAGCAAACCTCATTTTATTCTTACCTCCATTGTTCAACTACAAACAAAAAAAATTGGAATAATGTAACTCAACTGAAAAAATTAACACAATAGTATGTTATTTAACTGCTAAACAGCAACTGTTCTAATATAGTAATATCCCTTAATCATACCCTTAGCAAAGGCAATGTCAGTAAAACAGATTTTCTCATGTGCGATTCTGGCAGCAAAGCGAGAACCCAAGTTTTTCGCTGTAGCAGAGAGAGACACAGTAGCTTCCAAACCAGCATCAAAACCCTAACAGCCGCTGAAAGTCTTTGTTAGCCTGATTCCACCCATTCATGCTGCTTCTATTGTTCCAACTTTTAAAAAGAACTCTAAGGCCTCAAACACTATATACATTATTTTCTTGGAGGAGACAGCTCAGTACCCCTTTCACAAAACTTCGCTTCAAAACAAAAGGACAAAATACACCTCTTAAATCCATAGTTTCATCACAATTTGCACCATTTTCTTCCATTGAGATGTTATTGGGATAACATCCCATTGATTTCTATATTCTCTACAAATTAATGCTCTTTATCTGCTTACACAGAGGTACGCAGGCACTGCCTTAAAACCTCCTGCCCGACTAGAATTAGGTGTAAAACTTTGTAACTCCTTATCTTCCTATACATAAGTAGAAAAGACACTGCCTTAAGCTTCCTGCCTGAATAGAATTAGGTATAAACTTTGTAAATCTTTATTTTCCTGCACAGGGGTATGTGGAAGCTGTCTCAAATAAGATTAGGTGGCAATGTTTGTAAAGGTGTGAGACTTCTGAAATCCTGTAAAGAATGTAACTTCTGTTTCTGCTAAAGGGGCCAGGACACTGACCTTTGTTCAAGCCAGACACTTCGGCAGCTTGGAATTACATTCTGTCACTTCGGCAACTTGAAATCACCTCCTGCCCTGAGCAGTCACTTTGCGAACGATCGATACTGTATCCTGCTCTCTTTATGTTTTCAATGTAGTAATTGTTTGTGTTATCATGTCATTGTCTGATGTAGTGATTGTTTCATGTAACATGCCATTGTGAGATGTAAAGTTGCTTTATGTACTATGCACTCGATAAGGTATAAAAATTGGGGACTGCCCGCTGCTCGGGGAGAATTGTTTACGAGACTCTGCTCTCTGTGCCGGGTTGAGTACAGTGATCCTCCACGGCTTGTACTTGCTTTGTAATAAAGGATTTGTGTTTTTCTAAACAGGTCACTGTCTTGTTATTGCATCAAGTCCGTGAGGGTCTCCGAAAACAAACCTAACACCATAATTAACATTTGCTCATTTTACTGTGTTTTGGTAACCCTTTGGTCTTTTAAAAGTTTCCCAATTCTCCATCCTGACACTGACCTTTGCAATATAGTATGCTTAGCTTTTGCCATTAAGCTATCTTTAACTTTCTTCCCTAGCCATGGATGCTTGCCTCACCCACCCCCACGCTGCTGTTTGCCACTGTTCATCCACTAGACACCATGTGTCCTACCTTTCAGTCTTACTGCCCAGTCCACTAGGACCAGATCTGTCTTATGCCAAAATAATTACCTTTGTTTAACCCCAGAAAGCCAGTATGAGACTCCAGTTTCTCACCCTCCAAATGATTTTGAATTTTTAGCATGTTATGATTATTCTTCATAGAGGATCCTTTACTATGAGATAGTTAATTAATCCCACCTCATTGCACAACACCCAGTCCATAAGAGCCTGCTTTCTGGCTGATTCCCCAGAACATTGCTCGAAGAAAAAATCCTTGATGCATTTGGAACTTTCCCTCAAGACTACATTTGCCAATTCGCTTAATCCAGTCCATATGAATATTAAAGTCACCCACGATTATTGTCACAGCTTTCTTACAAGCCCTAGTATTTCCGGGTTTATATTGTGTCCAACTGGTAAGTTCAGTCAAGACAGACAGTGGAAATTTGAATTCAGTAGAAATTTGGAATTATAAGCTAGCCTAATAGTAAACATGTAACTGTTATCTGCTTGTAAAAATCCATCTGGTTCACTCTCATCTGATAGAGAAGGAAATTGCCATCCTTAACTGGTCTGGCTTACGTGTGACTTCAAACCCATAGCAATGTGGTTGACTATTAACTATGTTTTGACATGGGTCTAGCAAGCCACTCAAAACAAGGGGCAACTAGGGATGCTACTAAATGCTGGATCAGCCAGCTGTGCCCATGTCCCATGAACAAATTGAAAAATTGTTGATTTGGGTATGTTTTGCTATTCAAAAGCTTTAACTTCATTTGCTTCTCAGAAGGCAACTTGAGCATAAAACCTCTCAAAAATAATTGTAAACTGTTAAGTCTTATCTCTAAAAAAGGTAATTTATCTATTACTAAATTTTGTGCTCAGAAGTTGGATTACTGTATTGCTATTTTCAATTTGTCTCGTTTGTATTTCATTTTGGCAGGTATAGCATACCTTAGTGGGATGTGCAGTGAAAGAAAGAAGTGTGTTCTTGCAGAGGACAATGGACTGAATCTGGCCTTTACAATTGCTCATGAGATGGGTCACAAGTAAGTAAGACTCCATAATAGCCATGATGTTAATTTTAAACTACTCTTATTAGGTAGGATGCAAGTGGCAGCGAGTTGAGTGACAAGGATTCAGAGATGATAAATCTAAAACTATTTAGAGGAAACTTTTTCTAAACATTCGAACAGTGGGTAGAATCCAGAATTTGCTATCAGACAAAATGGTTGAGGCAAGTAGCCTAACTCGTTTAAGGGAGGCCAAGTAAGTATATGAGGGAGAAAGAAACATAAAGATAATTTGAATGGTTCTGATCAAATAGGTTGGAAGAAACATTTTGACCAAAAACACCAGCTTGGGCCAGTTGAGCCAAAGTTGTAACTTCTCTGTAGTACATGAGGGACTGATGTGAGCAGTCAGGGGCGTAATTGTGTAGCATGCCCGAGCGTAAAATGACATGGAGCTAGTGTAAGAGAATTTTGATCTTCTAGTTAAAGAAAATTGAAAACACAAATTATTCAAAACATTCTTAACACAAATATGTTTTTAATTGTTTGTAGAGGATAGTGAATAGAGGTGTTTCATATAAGTATCTATCATAAAATGATTATCATGTGGAAAATGTCCACATAGGATCCACAACCATGTCTCTGTACAGAAGTCCATCTTTCTGATTTCCCAACCAAATTGATTTTTTAAATCATCAAATCCAATGAGCATCCTTAGGCTGTCTATATATTTATAAGGATTCTGGGTCGTTAGTTCATTACAGTCTTAGCGTCGGCATAATTGTATTTGACAAATGTTAGTTGTTGCAATGGTATTGATGCAAAACATAGAAGAAATAAATGTTCATGGAAGCTTCAGGGCACAACCAGTATGTTGAGTTTCTTCAGCTAATTGCCTTCAACAAGAATCCAATTTGTTTTTATTACAATGTATGAATTGTATCATTCAGTTGCATTGTGTAATTATTAGTCATTACAAGCCCAAAAAAATTTAGCTATTTAGATTAAATTTGCTTGGATGACATAATGAACAGACAGGCGGCTTGGATGACCTCTTGTCTATTGGTTAGCTTGCCAAAGAAACTAGAAAGGGATTTGTCATGTCTTGGCAACTTTTGTGTACATAACGGCAATATTCAGCTGTGACAAAATTTCTGGATCTTGTGCTACAATTTCTTGTTGAGGTCAGCTAATCCTCGGGGGGTGAGAAAAGGCTGTCATGGAAAAGCTGTATCACTGAAGCTATATTTTTAATGTAATTGGATTAAGGATCTAATTTTGATTCTAAACAAAATTGTGAGATAATGTAAACCCACACAGTGTAGTCTACTTAAAAAGTAAAAGCATTGCATTCCCTGGAGCTGACCCCATGATATTTGGCAAGATAAAATACCAAGTGAAAACAGCCAGCTTAGAATTTTAAAGCAATGTGTAACTTAAGATGAAAGGGTTTCTACTTTTGGAATTGAAGTAGGAGTTAAAAGATGAACTACAGGCAGTAAATTTTAAATCTATTTTCTGCATAATTTTAAATAGTGCCACATTGTTCCAAGATTCAAACAATATTAACTCAGAACAATTGAGGACAATTATCAGTTCTAATATATAATTGAGCCACCACTACTTAACAGAATGTATTGTGAAATTATGAAGATATAGTGGGGAAAAGATACTGGAATAACTCAATGTCATTTCACTATTAACCACCACCAGTAAAACTGGGTCTGGTTTATTTTAACCACCAATTCAGATGTGTTATTATGTATCCCAGGAGCTGATGGGACTTGAACCTGGGCCTCTCCTGGTTCAGGGGTAAGGTCACTATTACTGTGGCACAGGAGCCCTATGGGTCTACTTTATTATATTGGGACGTGTTATCCCACACAACAGAGTGGCTTTCTACCACCTCATCACTGTGACTTTTATTTTGATTTTGACTAATAATCATCACCAGTAAAATACACATATGCAACCAACTGGATATTTACATGGAGCGCCTGTTACAAGCAATGCTCACCATCAAAAGTGAGGGGGGACGGTAGGGAAACTGGGAAGGGGCTGTATTAAAATGAAGTTTGGAGGGGGAAATAAAGTACTGCGTCCCCTGCAGAGCCCAGCTCTCTCTGAAGACATCAAGAGTATTGATGGACACTGCTTGCTCCCTCTGCAATGACATCCGAATTCAAATGTAACTGTAGAAGAGGGGCAGGCAATTGACAGATACAATACCATCCACAGCCTTCTGCCTGGACCTGTTTATACCTATGGGTCTGCTTTTTCCCTTCCTCCCTTTGTTTTCCAGAAGTGTTGTCCCTTAAAATTGAATGACTTTCACACCATCAAATCATTATTCTGTTTTTAACTATCAACCACCATATGGGTCTGCTTTTTTTTCCCCCCAAGCTTATTTTTCAGGATCATCATTGCTTGTATCTGTCTGTTATCTTCCCAGTATGTCAATCTATCCAGAGATATTATTGCATGCCTCTAGAGTAGGTAGGATTTGAACCCAAGCCTCCTGGTTAAGAGTTAGGGACCCAACTATGGTGCTACAAGATTCCCTCACCTGAGTCTGCTTTCTTTTTCCCCACCTTATTTCTTTTCTTCTTTATTTTGTATCTGGAATTCCTGTCGCACACAACCAAATGACTTTCCTCCCATTAAATCAGTGACATTTTTTGATTTATACTCAGAAGTGATATCCCACACAACTGTGTGAATTTCCCAAAATCAGTGAGACTTCTTTTTTTTCCCTTTTAACTGTCACCAGTGATCACTTATGTAGCTAATTAGATATTTACACGCAAAGCTCATTATGGGCAAAGCAAACCAGCAAAAGTGAGGCGGGGTGGAGGCATGTAGGGAGAATAGCCCCACTCCGGGATATGACTGCCACATTGGGATACCACCATCTCTCCTCCTCCTTCAGGCGCCAGGCCCAGCTGTGGACCCTGAGCTTAGCCTAGCCTTCGAGTCTGGGCTGAGGGTGTTAGTCCAGGACCTGCTCCTTGCTTGCCGGCAGACCCCAGGCTGGAGTGGAGCCATGTCCAGCGTCCAGATGTTGGCACTGCGGCTGAAGACCTCCTCCCTCACCTGTCACTCTCCAGATCCAAAGGAAAAGAAAAAGAGCAAAAGGATTATGAAGAATAAAAGAGAAAAAAGGTCGATGGGAGCGGTCGAACCTGGGCTCAGACCCCTATTCTGCCGCCATCTTGAATAAGTGTTATCATACACAAAACCAAATGACTTTCCCACCACCAAATCACCGTTACTTTTTTATTTGTTTCTTTTTTTGCAACTGCTAACCACCACCAGCAATCATCCATGTAGCCAAATAAATATTTTTAAGCCAAGCCTATTATGGGCAGTGCACTGGGTCAGCGTTATGAAGGGCTCAGATGATAAGTTCCGGTGGGGCAGGCCATTGCCTGCTACTATGGAAACTCATACTCAGTGAGCTTCACAGGAAGATTATTTAGTGATTCCCATGTAGATGTTATCACAGATATTAAAAAAACCAAAAAGAACAAGCAGAGATTCAGCAGGTATCCAGAGCTAAACAGAATTGGTGTTGTGACTCCTCGGATCCAAGTCAATCTTCCATGTTCTCTATTTTACAATTTACAGAGCTGACTAAGTGTTGGTGGTTTTATTTTCTCCATTCAATATTGAACATTTGTATCAGAGGAACAAATGGTCATTTTAAGGTAGATGTCTGCAAATATCCTGAAAAACATTTTAGTTGTTTGTGGAATATTAATAGAAATAAATATGCAAAGAACAGGTAAAGTATTTCATCGTATTCCACATAAATGTGTGAAAGCAACCCACCAGTTCAGTGTATACAAGTGTAAATGGAGGGGATTGTTTTCTATATTCTATGTTCCTATGATAGGGGTAAGGTTTAGGGCACCAGACTGGTGTGACCTGTACTGTAGCAGACAATAATATTGAATAAGAATGAAATGAAGTACAAATTAAGTGAGGTGAGATGGATTGTTCTATCTCAATAAAGAACTTCCTTTCACCTGGCACTCTATTCAGTTGTCTTCTTTACAATGGGTCAAAGGTAAAACAGCTGAGTGCGCTTTAATGACAAACAACCCTGAAAATCAAGCATAGGATCTGCCGTCTGGGATCATTATTCATCTACAGAGCTGTTGGGTCACCTTTTATAAAATCCAATGTTATAATCGATCAGTCATGATGATAAATGACTTTGTTTGAAGCTAGTGCATTGGGTTAGAGATTTAATCCAATCATTTCAGCCAAATTGTAAAACAAAATCAGATGAGTCACAGTGAAATTGCTCATAATGGTGTTTGATCTCAATACCTTATCTTCTAATTTTATCCAATCTCTTCAAAGATCTGAGGAAGAGAGATTACATGTGACGTATTCTACTCTTTTAGTTCCCAGTTTATCTAGGTTTGGTTTAGCATGTGGGTGAAAACGGGAATTTTCTGAAGATAGTCACTTTGCAGCTATTTTCTGATGACAACTTATGTAATGACATTAAATTTGAAAACCTTTGTGATCTACCAAGGAGTAGTTTAAAAAGTATAGTGATAAATCAAAATAAGTCGACTAATTTTATAAAATCCTTACTTTCTTGAGATATTAATGGTTGGAGACCAGAAGTTACTAATTTCCATCTACTCTTAAGTGTAAGATGAGTTTTGTATGTGCTTGGGGGAAAGGGTAAATTGTTCTTCTTTCACAGTAATCTGGTAAACTGGATCATTTCCCTGTTGTACAGTTAGCACATTGTTACATATTGTGACAGGCTGTTGGAACTGCCACTTGGCTAGCCATGCTGTTAAGATGAAAACATACACTTTGGCTGAATGAAATATTTTTGTTTTTTTTCTCTTCTTAGAATTTATGTTGCAGTTTCTAACAATAAGGAACACAAAATCATGAATACTAAGTTGAAGCTGGGCTGATATGTGTGTAAACAAATTTATAGTGTAAATAGTACAAATGTTTGAATATGTTGGTTATCATTAGCAAATAGTGTGGTTAAGGACTAGTTCTTTGCTTGTGAGTTTCCTTGTAGATGTGTTCAGCAAGCTGCCCCACAGCTTCATGGTATCAATTTATTTTGCCCACTTCATGCATTGAGCTAGGACTTCGGTTGACCAAATAGTAAAGGATTTCATTTAACTAATAGGCCTATAATTTATGACTGAAAGTAGTTTTAAAATGTGTACCATACTAATGCTCGCATCTTGTTTTGAGCAAAATCACAGATGCAGATGGTGTTTGTTTGAAACACCTCTCTCTGTTTCCTTCATTTGGTTTATGTCTGTCTCTGTATACCATGGCTAACTGACCCATTTGACAAACTGGCATTGGTCATCTAAAACTTCAGCAATGGGCACATTCATCTAAAGCTCTTCGGTTATTGTTCCTAGGTCAATATCAACTCTTAAGTATTCGACAAAATATTGAATTGTGCAATCATTTAATGTTGCACCAGATTTTTGAGTTACTGAGACTTTTACTGGCTAGGAGTCAAGTAAGTGGCATTATTGTGCACTTTGGTGTTTACCTTCATCTGGAATTTCAGAGGCAGATTGGCAGAAACTCCAGACAAGAACAAACATTATTACTACTGCCGTTTCCCGAGGTTTGAATGATGTTCTGAAGTTATGGTGGATAAATGGATCAATAGATAGGTCCCACAAAACAGAAGAATCAAAGGAAGTTTATTTAATTGAATGTTCATTTTTTTATGAAGCACGTCTAGGTTATTTTGATTTGCTAGGGGAAAGCTAAACTGGAATTTAAGAAATTATGCCTGCTTTTTGAGAGGTTTCCTTCTAAAATTCCCAGCTGCAACATAACATGCACCATCATGGGGTAGGCCTTAAGAAAGATGGATTATCTGCCCTGGTGACCAATAAGGCCATCAGAATGTGCTGACCAGAAACCTGGATGCCCCACAATGCGAGTACACTTGAGGGAGCCTTAATTGGTTAGAGTGGAACACATCAAGACTGCTAAAACCCATGAATACTAGTGATCCATGGAGAAGCAGTGTTAGTAAACTGGAAGACATCAGTTCAACAAGAACTTGACTCTTTGTTCCACAAGTTATATGGGCTATCATTTGACAACCACAAACCGCATCAGGAGGCAAAGTTTTAGAGGCTGGGCAGGAAATTAAAGGGGAAAGGGAGCCCCTCATAGCTAGTACCACTGCCTTCCTGCCTGCCAGGAGCTCATGCAGTGAATGTAACATTTGCAAAAGGGGAGTCTGCCTGCCTTATCTCTGCTGCTCTTTCCATACTACCCTACCACATGTACCATAGTGGTGGAGGCAGAATGATGTCCCTATGAGACCTTGGAGTGTAGGCTCATAGTTCCTTGAAAGGGAGGTAGCGGGTAGACAGGATAGTGATGAAGGCATTTGGTACGTGTGCCTTTATTGGCCAGTGCATTCATTATAGGAATTAGAGTGTCATGTTATACGACATTGGTTAGGTCACTTTTGGAATACTGCATTGAATTCTGGTCTTGCTGCTACAAGAAAGATGTTGTGAGACTTGAAAGGGTTCAGAAAAGATTTACAAGGATGTTGCCAGGGTTGGAGAGTTTGAGCTCCAGCAAGAGGCTGAATAGGCTGGGGCTATTTTTCCTGGAGTGTCGGAGGCTCAGAGTTAAACTTGTAGAGGTTGATAAAGTCATGAGGAGCATGGATAGGGTGAATAGTCAAGGTCTTTTCCCCAGGGTAGGGGAGTCCAAAACTAGAGGGCATAGGTTTAAGGTGAGAAAGGAAAGATTTAAATGGGACCTAAGGGGCAACATTTTCACGGGTGGTGCATATATGAAATGAGCTGCCAGAGGAGGTGGTACAATTACAACATTTGAAAGGCATGTGGATGGCTATATGAATAGGAAGGGTTTAGAGGGATAAGGGCCATCTGCTGGCAAATGGGACTATATTAATTTAGGATAGCTGGTCGGCACAGACGAATTGGATAGAAGGGTCTGTTTCCATGCTGTACAGGTCTATGACTGTATGATGTAAGTGACCAGAACTGGTCATTTTAAGAGCCTCAAAAGTCTCTGGTATGTGTGGGTGGGCTACCTGTTACTTGCTGGTGGGAGATATGCAGAGTTGTTGGACTGGCTATCATTTTTACTTTGGCAGATCCCTGCCTCAAATATGGCAGCATTGAGCAGCATAATTCACCTGTATGTTTACTTGGTTCATTACTATTCAGAAATACTACCACCTTATCAACTTGCTTAATGTGGGAATAAAATGCTTCAGCATTGTACTATAAAATAATTCCATCAGGAGAAAAAGTTTATTCAATCTGATCTAAAGTGCTTCTGTTTAGAGATATTATAACAATGCTGACCAGTGAAAAGAGAGAGATGACAGTTTAGTTTTCTGAATCATAATCAGTCAGGGCCTAAAGAATGAAATGATGTTGGAACGCAAGATGGAAAAATATGCAAAATGTATATGATGAAATTAACAGCGTAAGAAACCAGGGCATATTATCAACAACTGAAGGCAAGAAATCAGGCAGCCTAAACACAAACAAAAGATACAAAAATACAGAAACGTCTTGGTCTGTTCAAATCAGAAATCAATTTGGATGCCTGTGAGATAAAATCGACGAGATAACAATACAAACCAACACCATTGTTTTTATCAATATTATTATTTTTATAACAAACAATGAGGGTCCCAGTACCGATCCTTGTGGTACACTGCTGGACACCAGCACCCAGTCACTCGAACAGCCTTTTACCACTGCCCTTTGTGTCCTATTAATTACCCAGTTTCTGATCTATCTCACTGAGTTTCCCTGAATTCCATGTGCTTTAACCTTCTCAGACAGGCTCCCATGTGTTACCTCGTCAAAAGCTTTGCTAAAATCCATGTAAATTATCCTTATCCACACACTTGGTCATATTTTCAAAAAATTCTAACAAATTTGTTAGGTAGATCTCCCTCTGACAAACCCACGCTAAATATCTCTAATTAACTCATGCCTTTCCAAGTGGATATTAACCCACTCTTCCAGCATTTGCTCCAATTGTTTCCCTACTGCTGACATAAGACTCACCAGTCTATAATTTCCTGGTTGATCTCTACCACCCTTCTTAAAAGGTGGAACCACATTTGCTGTCCTCCAATCCTCTGGCACTTCTCCCCATGGCCAGAGAGGAATTAAAAATTTGTATCAGAGCCCCTGCAATTTTCCACCTTGCCTACCACAGCAGCAGGGATGCATTTCATCTGGGCCAGGTGAACTATCTGTTTTTAAGCCTAACAGAGTGTCCAATACCTCCCTATTACCCATGTCAAACTCTGCAAGTTCCTCACATTCCCTTTTCCTCAATTCCGTACTTACGTTCTCCTTTTCCAGAGTGAAGACTGAAGAGAAGTATTCATTCCAACATCCTGCAGCTCCACACACAGGTTGTCCCCTTGGTCCCTAATGGGCCCGACACTTTCCCTGGTTAACTTCTTCCTTTTAATATTTTTATAAAATAACTTAGGATTCTCCTTAAGCCTGTTTGCAAGTCTTTTTTTTCATGCCTCCTTTTTGTACTTTTAATTGCTTTTTTAAAAGTTTAGCTGCAAAGAATTCTGTGCATCCAAAACTTTGACGTGAGCCTTTTTTTGTGAACACCAGATGTTTAGTTTAACTTTGTTAAACAGCTGCTAATGCTCACAGTTATGTCTAATGTTAGAATCTAGTACACAACGAGAGTTTCTGAACTAAACATGCCAGTACATTGTGAAGAAAGGGTTTATGATTTATTTTCTAAAGATACAAAACACAGAGCAAACATACTTTTGACTCAGTTGTTGTTTTTCATAAGTAATTATTTGCTTACAGCATCTGTCCTCTGCCTCTGGGCTGTTTATAAAATTGCTTTGTGAGATTGTGCCACATTTCTGTACAAGGTGTCATTTCATGATTGTGATTGAGTGAAGGAGTTAAGCAGACATTCTTCCTCAATTGTGTTGTTCAGTGCCATTTCCTGATGTTTTCATAGTAAAAATTATGTTGCCCAATGGACTGTATCAGCTGCAATAGGCACTTAAGATTTTAAGATTGTCAAAAGCTATTAGATTAATTTTCCATTGTAAATTATTCCCATGAAATTTTAAATCCAAATTGACTTATTACTCTACTGTCAAGAGGCTGGTCTGACTGCTTCCAATTTGTTGCCACATTTTTCCTCCATTATCAGCTGCTGAGAGGTTTGAGATACCACTTGGAGAATGTCCCCAGCCAGATTTTTATCTTGTCATTTTCCTTCTAGCCATAACTTGATGCTTCCCCATATGGTCACAAATTATGCACTGTCTGAATTGTAAATCATTCTTGGCTTTGGGTGATCATGCTCTCTTACTCAGCACCAGTGTATCTTACATTGAAAGTTCAAGACTGACCAATACATAGAATCCACAGAATTTTACAGTACAGAACAAGGCCATTCAACCCATCATGTCTGTTCTGGCTCTCCAAAGAGCTATCCAGCTGGTCCCACTCTCCAGCTTTAACTCTGTAGCCCTTTAACTTCATCACTTTCAAATAAATCCAGTTCTCTTTTGAAACGTCCTATAGAATCTGCCTCAACCACTCTCCCAGGCAGCATGTTCTTAATCTTAACAACTCTGTGTAAAGAAGTTTCTCCTCATCTCACTCCCAGCTCTCTTGCTGACAATCTTGAAATTGTGACTCCTAATTACTGACATAACAGCTCGTGGAAACAGAATATCCTCCCTAACCCTGTCAAAATTGTTCATAATTTCGAATACTACAATGAAGTCACCTCTTAATTTTCTCTGCTCCAAGGAGAATAAGCCCAATCTCTCCAATCTTGCTTAGTATTTAACATCCTTCATCCCTGGTATCAATGCCAATACTGCTGAATAATTATAATGTCTAAAGATGCATTAGGTTTCTGGTAAGTTGCGATATGTTGCACTCTTCAGAAGGGGTTGCATTTCTAAGGACTTTACTGACCATATTAAAAAATAATATTATCCACCTTTCATATGAAAAGCTATCCCAAGTGCTTCTGAGAGGTCAAAGGAAGAAAAAAAGGTCATTAAGTTAAAGAGGAGAAACTTGAGAAGGGATCAAGTTGACTGGTTTTAAAAAGGCTGTGAATAGTGAAGAGGAAATTGGGTAAGCTCAAGGGGGTTTGGGGAGGAAATTGCAGCCCCTGACAGCTGAAGGCAAAAATGTGATTGGTGGGTTTCAAGCTAGGGTTAAAGAAGATTGGGGGTTTGGAGATAGGTGTGGAGATACGGAGGGATGAAAATGTTAAATTTGAAGTATTGGTTGACTCGTCGCCAATGTATTTCAGCTAGAATTGACGTGATGGATGATAGTGATAGTATACAGCCAGCAAACTTTTGGAGAGTGTGAGGCCACTAGGGAAATGTTGGAACATGCAACTTAAACCATGGTCAATATCAGACATGAGGAATGTGGTCTGCAGATGACAAATGGAGTTATGAAGTGTCTCACTCAGCTCATGGTTACACATAATGCGATGGTCTGATTCAGGCTGTGCCATTGACTGAGAATGGGATCAAATCAGTGTCAAACTTGCAAATGGTATGGTAGGGCCTGAAGAACGTAGCTTCTGTCTTTTTAATGTTGAAGTAGAGTAAATTGTGGGTGATCCAAATAAGGTTGTCTCAACAGCTGAGGCTTTGAACAAAGTAATAAAATGTTAGATTGACGTGTCTTTGTCATACACGTGTGGAAACTGATACTCTGAAAGGGCAAAACATAAAAGAGAAGGAATCCATTAGCCCATAAAAGACCACAAGCTATAGGAGCAGAATTAAGCTATTCAGCCTATCATGTCTGCTTCACCATTTGATCATGGCTGATATGTTTCTCAACCCCATTTTCTTGCCTCCCCCCTGTAACTGTTGATCCCCTTACCAATCAAGAACCTATCTGTCTCTGTCTTAGATACACTCAGTGACTTGGCCTCCACAACCCTCGATGGCAATGAGTTCCATAGATTCACCACCCCCTGGATGAAGAAATTCCTCCCCATCTCAGTTCTAACAGGCTGTCCCTTCACTCTGTGGCTGTGCACTTGCATCTTAGTCTCTCCTACTAGAGGAAACATTTTCTCTTATCCACTCTATCCAAGCTCTCAGTATTCTGTAAATTTCAATCAGATCCCCCCTCATTCTTCTAAAAGCCATCAAGTACAGACCCAGTGTCTTCATATGACAAGCACTTCATCCCCAGGATCATTCATGTAAACTTCCGCTGGACCCCTCCAATGCCAGCACATCCTTCCTTAGATATGGGTCTCAAAACTGCACACAATATTCCAAATGTTGTTTGGCCAGAACTTTATACAGCCTCAGCAGTATGTCTCTGCTCATGTATTCTAACCCTCTTGAAATGATTGCTAACTTTGCATTTGCCTTTGTAACTGCCAACTGAACTTAAATGTTAACCTTAAGAGAATCCTTAACCTGGAAATCCCAAGTCCCTTTGTGCTTCAGATGTCCAAAGCCTTACTACATAGAAAAATAATCTACGTTTCTATTCTTCCTACCAAAGTGCACATTGTATTCCATCTGGCACTTCTTTGCCTGTTCTCCTAGTCTGTCCAAGTCCTTCTGCAGTCTCCCTGCTTCCTAAGCAATACCTGTCCCTCCACTTATCTTTGTATCATCTGCAAACTTAGCAACAACGCCCTCTGTTCTTTCATCTAGATCGTTAATGTATAGGAAGTAATGGGAATTACCAAAATACCCAGCTCATTCTTCATAGAACACGAATCAATACAATTCTGTCTGGCCCCACAGGCTGAAAGGTCCATAGCTCTATCAAGTAGCTGCAGGTCAGTCAGATAGATTTTGCAGAACTTTGGAAATGATTGTACAAATGTAGAAGGGAACTTTGGTTAGGATTTACTAAGTCAAATTGGAACTAAGTGAAAGCAATCCGACCAAAAGGGCCAACACTGGGAAGGTATTGGAGGAGAGAGTGATAACATTCAGATTGAAGAGATTCAAGCAGAACCTATGATAAAGCTGGGCACATTTGTAACTAGATTGGTACCTTCATATAACAAGCATGGGGCTGGATGAACACAGCAGGTCAAGCAGCATCATAGGAGCAGGAAAACTTGACGTTTCGGGCCTAAACCCTTCATCAGAAATGGGGGAGGGGAAGAGGGTTCTGAAATAAATAGGGAGAGAGGGGGAGGCGGATAGAGAATGGATAGAGGAGAGGATAGGTGGAGAGGAGGCAGACAAGTCGAAGAGGCGGGGATGGAACCAGTAAAGGTGAGTGTAGGTAGGGGGGTAGGGAGGAGATAGGTCAGTCCAGGGAGGACGGACAGGTCAAGGGGGCGGGATGATGTTAGTAGATAGGAGATGGGGGTGTGGCTTGAGGTGAGAGGAAAAACAGGTTAGGGAGGTGGAGATGAGCTGGGCTGGTTTTGGGATGCGGTTGGGGGAGGGGAGATTTTGAAACTTGTGAAATCCACATTGATGCCATTGGGCTGCAGGGTTCCCAGGCTGAATATGATTTGCTGTGTGGCCATGGGTACCCGCATGGGTCCAAGCTATGCCTGCCTCTTTGTAGGTTATGTGGAACAATCCCTCTTCCGTACCTACACTGGCCCTAAACCCCACCTCTTCCTCCGTTACATTGATGACTGCATCGGCGCCGCCTCGTGCTCCCACGAGGAGCTCGAACAGTTCATCCAATTCACCAACACTTTCCACCCCAACCTGAAGTTCACCTGGACCATCTCTAACACTTCTCTCTCCTTCCTGGACCTCTCTGTCTCCATCTCGGGCAACCACCTAGAGACAGATGTCCATTTCAAGCCCACTGACTCCCACAGCTACCTGGAATACACCTCCTCCCACCCACCCTCCTGCAAAAATGCCATCCCCTATTCCCAATTCCTTCGCCTCCGCCACATCTGTTCCCAGGATGAGACTTTCCAATCCCGCACATCTCAAATGTCCTCATTCTTCAAGGACCGCAACTTCCCCCC
>JAHRHZ010000270.1:751223-763665 GCA_024137785.1 Ginglymostoma cirratum | reverse complement strand
GCTCTTATGATGCTGCTTGGCCTGCTGTGTTCATCCAGCCCCACACCTTGTTATCTCTTATTTTACTCAGTCATCCTTTGGACTAGAGTTCAAACATAAAATAAATTCAGGATTGAGAGTGCCTCAGATTAATTTAAGTTTTATTGTACATTCAAATGATTTGGTCACTACAGGCTGGGTCAGCTTTTATTGGGTTGGTAATGAGCTGCTTTCGAGAACTGTGGCAGTCTTTTTGGTGTAACTGCACCCACGGTACTATCACAGAGGGATTTCCAAGGTTTTGACAATGAAGGATTGACAATCTATTTCTAAATCTGGATTGTGAGTGACTTGTGGATGGGGGTGTTCCTGTGCATCTGCTGCCCTGTCTTTCAAGATGCTGGTATGATTGTGGGATTGGAAGGTATCGTCTAAGGAACTTTGATGAATTTCTGCAGTGCATCTTTCAGAAAGAACACTCTTGCTGCAACTGAGCGTTGGTGGTGGAGGGAATGGATGCTTATAAATGTGGTGCCAATAAAGTGGGCTACTTTGTCCTGGATGGCGTCAAGCTTCTTGAGTGTTGTTGGAGCTGCATTGATCCAGGGAAGTGGGGAATACTCCATCTCGCTTCTGACTTGTGACTTCTAGATGGTGGACAGGCTTTAGAGAGTCAAGAAGTGAGTTACTCACCGCTGTATTCCGAGCTTGTAACCTGTTCTTGCACCAATAGTATTTATATAATTAGTCCCATTGAATTTCTTGTCAGTGGTAACACTGAGGATGTTGATAGTGTGTGTTCATTGATGATAATGCCATTGAATGTCAAGGGGTGATAGTTAGATTCTCTCTTGTTAGAGGTGGTTATTACTTGGCACTTACGTGGCATGAATGTTACATGCTACTTGTCAGCACAAAAACCGGATATTGTTAAGGTCTTACATATACTACTGCAGTTTTGGGAAATTGTGAATGGTGCTGAACATTGTACAAGCATCAATGAACATCCCCACTTCTGACCTTATGATGGAGGGAAGGTCTTTGATGAAGCAGCCGAAGATGTTTGGAACTGGGACACTACACTGAGGAACTTCTGCAAGGATATCCTGGAACTGAGGGGACCGAGGAGACTCATAGTAGCTTGGTTAACAAGGTTAACAGAACAGAGTACACTGATGGGGTAATTAGCCGGTCTTGATTTTGTGTACAGGACATACTTGGGCAATTTTCCACATTTTCAGGTGGATTCCATTATAGTAACTGCACTAGAAGAGCCTAGCTGTGGGTGTACAAGTCATTATAAGTATTATTGATGGAATGTTATCAGGACCCATAGCTTTTTCGATATCCAATGCCTACAATCATTTCCTAATACCATGTGGACCGAATCGAATTGGCTGAAGACTGGTATCTGTGATGCTGGGACCACTAGAGGAGGCCAAGATGGACCATATGCTTGGTATTTCTGGCTTAAGATTGTTGCAAATGTTTCAGCCTTCTCTTTTGCACTAATGAACTTGACTCCCCTTTCTGTGAAGCTGGGATATTTATTGAGCCTCTTTCTCCTGTTATTTGTTTAATGCCCTCCACCATTCATGATAGTACGCAGGAAGTAGTCCTGTTTTGAGGCTTCAAAAGGTTGATACCTCATTTTTAGTTATGCCTGGTATGGCTCCTGGCAAGCCTGCTTCAGTCTTTATTGAATCAGGGATCATCCCCTGACTTAATCACAGAATCCCTCTACTGTAGAAGCAGGCCATTCAGCCCACTGAGTCTGCACTAACCATCCAAAAAGCATCCCACTCAGACCCATCCCACTTAGCCTGTCCCTGTAACCCTGCATTTCTCAGGGCTAATCCACTTCGCCTGCGCATCCCTGGACACTATATGGGCAATTTATCATGGCCACATCTCCTAATCTGCACAACTTAGGACTGTCAGAGGAAACCCACGCAGACACAGAGAGAATATGCAAACTCCACACAGTAGCCCGAGAGTGGAATCAAAGCCGGGACCCTGGTGCTGTGAGGCAGCAGTGCTAACCACTGAGCCACCGTACTGCCCCTAATGGTAATGGTAGAGTGGGAAACATGCCAGGCTATGAGGCTGTAGATTGATTTAGTGTATGATCCTGTTGCTGTTGATGGCCCACGGTGCCTCATGAATGCCCAGTTTCGAATTGCTAGACCTGTTTTGAAGTCTATCCCATTCAGCATGATGATAGTGCCACATGACACAGTAGGGTATCCTTAATGTGAAATCAGCAGTAGGTTTCCTTGGCCATATTTGTCCTATTGTACTTCATGGAGTCCAGTGTCAATGTTGAGCATTCCCAGTGGAATTCCCTCCTGACTGTATACCAATGTGCCGCCCCCTGTACTGGGTCTGTGCTACCAATGTGACAGGACTGCACAGGCCCGGTGATGGTGTTATCTGGGACATTATGTATCAGGGATAATTCCAAGCTTGCAATTTTATGATTGATGGTCATGTCAGGGCAATAAGCCTCTCCTGTTACGCAAAACTGGTGTGAATATGAATCGTTACTCCAATAATAGAAATCCTGTGCTATTTTATGTCAACATAAAGATGGGAGATGATGACAATCCAACGACTTGCCACTGCCTTGATAGGCTTAGCAACAATCTCTCCCCAGTGGGATGGAATTGGCCTCAGAAGATGAGATTAAATTGGATCAAATTATTTACACTGGGTATCACTCAGAGTACATTGAATTGAATTGAACTAGCTTTATTGTCACATGTACTCAATTGAGTACGGTGAAAAGATTATAAGTCACCACTTGCAGCACCATCTTAGGTATGAAGGTACCTGGGTACAACCCTTAGTTCCAGAACAGAGAAATAAAGAAAAAAAAGTTACATTATGGCTATACACAGTATAACCATAGGTCAGAAAGAAACAAGAAGCAAAGTTAATCATAACAAACATCACAGTCTCTCTTCAAGGGCTCTTCACAGCAGACTCACACAGGGGTCCTTCACAAGCTCTGACCGCTGGCTAACCTACTCCGGGGCCCCCGATCGCTTGCGTTCCTGTTCTGGCCACTAGCATCCCCGTTACAACCACTGGTATATCCAGCAACCACTGACTCCATTTCAGAGGCCAGGTCCAGGTGTCTGAAGCCGAGAGAAGGGAGGAGAGAGGGAGGTAAAAAAACGAAAAAGAAGAACAGGCGAAGTGGAGTCTGCCGCATTCTTACTAGAAATAAAGTGCAAAGAGAACACCATTTGATCTTTAATCAAGGAAAACCAAATGAAAAAATTAAGCATCACAAGGCCACAGTGTACAGCCAAAGTTTTTGCAAGGCTAGGCCAGTGCACTATGCACAGTTAGAAACAGTAAGTGAGGAGCTAAATAGCTTAAAAATACAATAGTGATTAAGTGGGTGAAAACAGTGAATAGGCCATCTCATTAACACAGCTCAAAAGCATATGAGTAAGCTTGGATTTCTGGGGCTTATAAGTAAACAGTTTCAAAAGGAGATGGAGAATGATGTATTCTCATTGTCTGCCAGTGTAGATTTGCTTACCAATTTAGCTAATGGAAATGTGTTTAGTAAGATAATTTGTCAAATGCGTAAATTGATGAGTGATAAATTGTTCATCATTCCTCCATGCAAAGTGTTATACCAATGCACCAGGTTGCTACTTGGCATTCTGTGCAGCTGCAGTGTGTTAGATGTCTTGCATCAAGTACTAAGTGAAATGAAAGGTGTGTGTTTCAAGGTGACATTCTAGTTAGCCATAAAACAGTAAGAAAACCTGTTGTAAATTTGAACTAACTCCTAGACTGACATCAATATAATGGTATCAAAGCTCAAATACACAAGTAGACTTTTGCAGTTCAACTGTGACAGACTGAAGTCATGACATAGAGAGTGAAGGTATCCATTTAGTATAAAATGCTGAGGACATTTTGAAAGTCAATAGGCAAAAAAAAAAATTAGAACTTTTCATAAGGATTGTTGTGTACCATTCAAAATTCACCACTGATTTAGTTAATAACTTTGCTCAATTGTATCAAATGCTGAAAGATGGAATAGATTAGGAGAGGTCTGTGAAATGTCAGAAAGCATTTGAAGAAAGTACTGACGAATGATTCAGTTCTGACCATTGGCAATTCCAAGAAAAAAATGGTTTCAGTGTGCAATGTCTTACTACAGATGTTAGGTGTTGTGTTACCTGACATAATGAAAAATGATGTGGAAAATGTTGTAGCTAACATTTTATGTACTTTAAAAATGTAAGATAAAAACTGCTGAGAAAATGAGAATGGGACCGTAACAATTATTTATGATGTTAATAAGTTCCACAAATACCAGTGCAGTAGGGGTTCACTTTACTAACTGACCAACCAGCCCTGACAATCATGTTTGTTCAAAGTAAGGCTTTCCATCCCTAGCAGCAACTTGACTTCAAAGATGGACATTGGTTTTGATGTCCTATGCCATGATATTCAATATTATAGATAAGTCATTATGCAAATGCACAAGTTGTTTTGAGATATTCCATGAATATTATTAATGTCCAGGCACTGAGTTACTTGTGAACAATTTTACAAACAGTCTATGTGACATATAAATTAGGAAAGAAACTCTCAAGGATGTGATGCTCAGCAAAGTTCTCAAGTTGTATAATGAATGGCTAGCCTAAAGAGTGTCATAGAGTCATAGAGCCATAAAGCGTGGAAACAGACTCTTTGGTCCAACACGTCCATGCCAACCAAGTTTCCCAAACTAAACTAGTCCCATTTGCCTGCATTTGTCTCGCATGCCTCTAAACCCTTCCTATTCATGTACTTGTCAAAATATTTTTCTAAATTTTGCATCTACCACTTCCTCTGGCAGTTAATTCCATATACAAATCACCCTCTGTGTGAAAACATTGACTCTCAGGTCCCTTTTAAATCTCTCTCCTCTCACCTAAAAAATATGCTTCATAGTTTTGAACTCCCCACCCTAGGGGGGGGAGATCTTTACTATTCACCTTATCTATACCCCTCACGATTTTATAAACCTCTGTAAGGTCACCCCTCAACCTCCTACACTCCAGGGAATGAAGTCCCAGCCTATCCAACTTCTCCTTATAACTCAAATCCTCCAGTCCTGGCAACACCCTGGTAATTTTTTTTCTGAACCCTCTCTAATTTTGTAGGATCCTTCCTATTGTAGAGTGATCAGAGCTGCACACAGTACTCCAGAAGGGGCCTCATCAACATCCTGTACAACATCAACGTGACATCCCAACTCCTATACACAATGGCCTGAAAAATGAAAGCAAGCACGCTAAACACCTTCCAGCCATCCTGTCTACCTATGACACAACTTTCAAAGAACTCTGTACCTGACCCCCTAGGTCTCCATGTTTGACAACACTCCTTAGGGCCCTACCATTAACTGTATAAGATTTGCCCTTGTTCATTTTACCAAAATGCCACACCTCACATTTAACCAAATTAAACTCCATCAGCCACTTCTCAGCCCAATGGTCCAAATAATCAAGATCTCTTTATAATCTTGGACAATCTTTTTCACTGTTGACTACACCACTAATTCTTGTGTCACTCACAAACTCACTAACCATGCCTCCTAAATTCTCATCCAAATCATTTGTATAAATGACAAAGAACAGTCGACCCAATACTGAACTCTGCAGAACACTGCTGGTCACAGGCCTCCAGTCTGAAAAACACCCTCCACCACCAATCTCTGTCTCCTGCCATCAAACCAATTCTCTATTTAATTGGCAAGCTGTCCCCAATCCCATGTGATTGAAGAAACTGCAGGATTATATTGCATTGAAGAAATAAACTGAGTGGAAATCAAGACTATCTCCGATGGGTTTTAAGACTCATTATTCCACCAAGATTTAGGAAGTGCTGTAGTCTGCCCATCCGGTTGCCCTACCTCCTCCACAATTCCACCAATGCTGGTGGCAGCATTGGGTGGTCTGTTCACAAGTAGGCCAGCCAAGGCCATTGGGCAGAACTTAAAACCCTCCTCAGACACATTTACTGGGGTGGTACATTAATTTTGATGGAGAGGAGCAACTGGGAAAACTGCTGACCTCCCACATCCATCACAACTAATTCTGTGGTGGGTAGTGCCACAGATAGTCTTCCACCCATACCCATAATGAAGTTAATTAATGACCATTTAAGAGTCTTACACTGTAGCCATCAGAATTTAATCAGTGGAGAAAGTCTGGGTTCAAGTCCCGCCTGAGAGGTGTAAGGATTACACCAGGGCTGCAGGCATTACCTATTGACACGACCTCCCCCTTTCCTTTAAGATGCTCCTTAAATCTACCTCTTTTACCAAGTTTGTGACCATCTGTTCCAATGCTGTGTTTAGTTCTGTACATTTCATACAAAATCAAGACTTTGGATATCAAGATGTAAATAACATCCAGTGGAGAGTGAATCAAATGATATTTGGTGTAAGGGCTGTAATTATTGGTGAACAAATTGCAAAATGTGAGGACATTTTAAATTAGTAGACATCTGATAGATTTACTGGCTTTATCCATGGATTTTGAAGGTAAAAGATAAGCTCATTTCCTTCATTTGGTTGTTTATCAGAATTAGTAAATCTTTAATTACAGCCCAGCTCTCAAGATCACAAGACCCAATACAGAAGTGTCCTTTTTTGGCTGTTTGTGGTAAACCCTTGTCTTTCAGCTGTGTAGTGGACATGGGTAACATGGTGTGTGAACAAGACTGCATGATAAAAATGGAGTCTATCAACTCCTGGCAAATAGATCTCAGTCACTTGTTTAATAGGTTGGAAGTAACTACACTATTGCATCAACATTTTATCTATCTGATATGTACCTTGTTTAATTGGGTTACAGATTGTAGCAAAGCATTTTAATTTGTAAATACGAATGTGTGTGATGTTTTGATAATTTTTCACGAGTAATAAATTTCAGCATTGATAGTTGTCAAACATATTGTGTTAAACTAAAGTAATTGTCCCAAATTAGTTGGATATTTTGTTTTAAAGAGGAAATGAAATTCTGTATTTAAATAAACATCTGCTAAAGCTCATAGTTAAATTCCTTATTTAACTAGGGTTTAGTACCCATTCGAAGTATTTTAATATTCTGGGTCAGATCAACGTTGAAGTCAGGCAGTGTGTACTTCTAATAATTGTTAGTGTGTGGTCTAATTGCTCTTGACATTACACAAATTTCTCAATGGTCCAGAAAAGCGCTCTAGAGCGTTCAGTCTTAGTAGATTAGTCAAAAATAATTTTACAGATGACTGATTGACACCCCATTGGCAAAGTAATTGTGGCCAGAGCTCTGGTATGTGAATAGAAACATTAATTTAATTGACTCATCCATCAGTTCTGCAAGAGACTCCCCACAGGCATTTCGATTAGAACAAAAAGAATGTATAAATATTAGAACAAAATATTTTCTGAATTATATATTTGTTATGTATTTCTCTCTGTTCTTAAAATATAATTTCTATACCAGTTTTGTTTCTTTGAAAGATGGAAAATGAAAATAGAATCCGGTTGAGAGATTCCATTTATATGGACACTTCAGTGGAGAGGTTTTAAAATACTGAAGTACATGTCTCTCAGGAGCCAAAAATTCAGTTATGATGTACCAGTATTTGCGATCAAAGGAAAAATGAGACTTAACGGTGCTTACAGTTACTTGTGCGTAAATGATAAGAGCAATTTCAAGTTACCAGAAAATATGTGGTCAAATGCAAATATCTAAAGATTGCACTCTATACTGCTCTGCCATTGGCAATGTGGGGGCTGCATTTAGCTGTTGCCTCATGATTGGAAGCAGAGTAGGATGCTCCATGAGCTCCTCTGCTCTACCTGTTCTCTTTTTCCCTTTTCTTTTCTCTCTCTTTTTAGCAGTCCTGGAGCAGTGCAAGGGGAATCGAGTCCCTGAGCAGTGCGAGGGCAAGCGAGTCCCGGAGCAGCGCGAGGGGAAGGGAGTTCCGGAGCAGCACGAGGGGAAGCGAGTTCCGGAGCAGCGCGAGGGGAAGCGAGTCCCGGAGCAGCGCGAGGGGAAGCGAGCTCCGGAGCAGCGCATTTTACCTTAGTGGAGCTGAGTACCGGTGTGGAGCAGACTAAAGGCTTGGAGCGGAGCAGGACTGTTGTTGGACTGTGGTCTTGTGCTGGTGGTCAGACCACGTGCTGAGCTGCTGCTATCGGAAATTCTTCACTGGACTGTAATGTCAACCCTTTCACTATGTTAAAACTATCTTTCTTCTAACTTATTGTTAAACACTCTAAGTAAAGCTAGGACTTTTCCTTTTATTCCTCCATTGTAACCAAGAATTGTACCTAGGTACCTTTACCTAAGATGGTTCCATTAGAGACAGCCATTGTAAAAACATTTCACTGTACCCCTGCACAGGAGTACATGTGACAGGAAGGGATATTAAAGTCTATTGGCAGTCTGTGAATGTCGTGAAGGTGCTGTATTTTCAGTAGGTATTAGGTTAATCTGCTTTGAATATTTAGGGTTAGTAATCAGTCATATAAAGTCGTGTGATTATTGCTAACTTTAGAGACTTTTAACCTCTGTGACACTATTGTTGTTTAAGTAGAAATATGCCATTCCTTTACAAGTGAATTTTTTGGGGATATTTTATGATTGTCATTTTTATAACAACATTTCTTTCTGTTCACTTGATTGCTCTGTATCTTCATTGATTTATATTTCTTTCCCATTACTTTGCTCTCTGTATCTGATTTGACATTGAACTTGCCCCTGCAATTCACTCTCCTCAATTCTGCTGAGGTCTTCTTTTCAATCCATAAATCTAATTGGTGAATCAGATATCCTGTTGATTGCATTGTTAACTTATTGCTGTCAACTCACACTTTCAGCAGCTTTGTTGGCAAACTTCTTTAGAAATGTTAAGTGCAGGGTTGATTCTAACTGTCAGCAGACACTATTAAATGGATAGCCCTGATGATGGATGTAAACTTGAAATGTCAACTTTCCTGCTTCTCTGATGCTTCCTGACCTGCTGTGTTGCTCCAGCCCCACACTGTATTGACACTATTAAATGTCTTGCTATGGTAAAACCATGCCCAGAATGCTGAGAGACATGATATCGAATGTAACATTAAACATTTTGTTTTTCTGCTGTAAAACTTTTCTGACTAGCTTAGTACTGATGCAAGGAAACTTGTGTCTGTGTGTACTCACTGCCCTTTTCAAGAAGAAACACGGTCTTTAGAATGGAATATTACAAAGGCACTAATTGACAAACACAATACTCTGGGTGCTGGAAATCTGAAAGAAAAATAAATGTTCCGGAAATACTCAAGTCAAACTTTACAGGACTGCAATTCTGCGAAGCAAGTATGTGAAGTGGGGAGGAACAGTCACATTAAGACAGACCTTGAACTGTAGGTGATGGACCAGGATTAGAGACCAAGCAAATGGAGGATTTCACTCCTCATATTGCTTTCTTCTGATGCCTGTGACCCTGTGACTCATCTGCAAATATCATGCTGCATCCCTCACCAGATTTGCTGCTGCTTTCATCATCTCCAAATCATCCCCATCACCTCAACATCTGCCCAGGAACCCACTGCTCGTGCCACTAAAGGAATTTGTTACCACCCCCTCCATGGCTCATTCCTCCTTCATGGCATGTCGTGGCTAACCATCTCCAACCCAAGAGAAACAGAAGGTTAAAGAGACAAGCAGAAAAGATAATCAAAAGGCTAAAAGAGGAAGCAACAGGGGAAATAGAAGAGCCAAGAAGCAAATAAGGGAACAGAAGGTGGAGGTAGGGAGAGAGAAACCACAACACAATTACCAGTTGGAGAGTGTATCTGCAAACTGACTGAAATGAGTAATATCTGAAAAGGATACAGAAGGAAAAGAAGGCAGAACAGCTTGTCATCCATATCGTATCCGCTATCCATATCATTTCTAGGCTGCGGCATCTTTGATAATATGCTTCTGCAGCTTCTCTTTTAATTTTTTCATTCTACCCTTCTATCTTGTTCTTTTTATGCTCCTTTACAGTTTCAGTTGGCTTTCAATGTACTTGGACTTTTTATTTGCACTAGACAACAACTTTGTGCAGCTTTCCAAGTTCTTCTGCCAAACTGGTCAGTTCTTCACGTCCCTCAAATCCTCCTCTTTTTCTCTCTCTAAAAACGCATCATTGTCTATGAAACCTACTAATATTAGTATCTAGCCTTGTTGGTACCCAATTCTACACATTGTGATCTTCTTTGTAAAGCTCTTCACTTGATTTTCTTTCCTTATTCATGGTTTGCTCATTTTAGATATATATCCACTAACGCTTGAATCTTAGCCTCAAAATGTATAATTTGCATTTCTCAGCTACGTCAATCCCTTTTATAATCTGAAGAATTTCTTATATCACCAAAATTTGTCACCTGAGTTTACTTCAAAACCAAGTGAGTTCTGTATTTGAGTGTTTCCTGGATAGCACTGCAAAAGATATAAATACTTCAAAGCAATTTTTGTTATCAAAAGTCAATATGTTTAATATCAAAGGTGGATTTTAACTGTCCCTTTAGATGGAAATTCTGACCATTAACTTACCATTTGTTTAAAACAATATTTTTCTGCAGTTATTTGTGTGCTTCTGATTAATCTTGCAAAATTAAATTAAATGTTCATGCAATTTTTGAAAAACGGTTATTGCAATCTATATGGTCTGTCCTGTGTAATTTGAGTACTATCCTAAAAGCAAACTTCAAGCTCCATTTAGATTACAGATTGAACTCCACTCATTTAGCAGGCAGGTTAGCAGATTGAGTTGATAGAAGCAGAAATTTGAATTTAACTATGAGAACGTAGATTCGTGTCAGAACCAAAGCTATGTTGGTCAGACATATTGCGCACAAAGGTACATCATAAATGTTTGTGTATAAGGCGATCTTTGAAGCCTCAAAGCAGTTCTTCCCAGTTGAGTATAGAAGTGTACACCAGTATGTGTGTGGATGGTCACCATTTTGAAAAGTCGTCAACATCTGATGCAAAGAAAAGGATTAAAGGAACAGGAGTAGGCCATTCAGCCCCTCAAGCCTGTTCTGCCATTCAGTGAGATCATGGCTGATCTGGGCCTAACTCCATGTACCTGCCTTCAGCCCATGACCTTTAATACTTCTGCTTAACAAAAATTTATCTATCTCAGATTAAAACTTAACAATTGATCCAGCATTCACTGCTGTTTTTGAAGAGAGTTCCAAACCTTTTGTATGTAGAAGTGCTTCCTGCCATCTCTCCTAAATGGTCTGACCCTAATTCTCAGACTGTTGCCCCTAGGTCCAGAATCACCAACTAGTGGAAATAGTTTATTATTATCTACCCTGTCTTTTCCTGTTAATATCGTGAAAACTTTGATTAGATCACCCCTTAACTTTCTGAATTCTAGAGAAAACCTGCCTAATTTGTATAATCTCTCCTCATAACATAACCCCTGAAGTCCAGGCGCCGTCCAAGACCAATATATCTCTTCTACGATGTGATGCCCAGATCTGCTCACAGTACTCCCGGTGAGGTCTAACAGGGTTGTCTATAACTGCAGCATAATTTCTGCATCCTTGTTCTCCAGTCCTATAGATATAAAGGCCAACATTCCATTAGCTTTCTTGACTATTTTCTGCATTTATCTGTGACATTTTAAAGATCTGACTCCCCTTGTCTCTTTGGACATCCACTGTGTTTAAATTGATACCATCTAGAAAATACCCTGATCTATTGTTTTCGGTCCAAAATGGATAGCCACATACTTGTTCACATTGACCTCTGTCTGCCACTGTTTTGTCCATTCCGTTAATCTGTCCATATCTCTTTGTAATTTTATGTGATCTACAAAACCACTTAACTTTGTGTCACAATAAGTGTCTTGAACTCTCACACATCCTCACAACACAGCCCATATCACCTGTTTGACTCCTTGAACCCAGTGAAAAGGTACTGGTAAGTAAAACACGTATTTGTGCTGTGAAAACGGAAGATGACTCCTAATGCAAGCGAACTTAGTGAGTGAAAAGGAGTATTGACTTACATCTGAGTGTGCAAAAGGTGATGTTTGGAACTAGAAAAATGGGAGTGCCTTTCATACTGCATCAACTTATGCACAAGTTTATTTTAGTACTGGAATGGCCTTTTTGTGTTTCTGAAAGAGTGTAGTTCTAACATTAGAATCTTAATAATTAGGTCAGTTGTTCTTGTTCATTTTTTGCTGCATTTGTTTCAGTAACTTACCATTTTAGAAGCCTTTGTCTTCCTTAATTATTACAAGGTTCTGAAAATTGATTCATGCTGCTTTAAATGTCCAAAACAGGGCATGAGTACTTTAGATCCAATTCTGAAAACCTGCTCTCTTCATCTGCAACAACAAGGTATAGAGCTGGATGAACACAGCAGGCCAAGCAGCATCAGAGGAGCAGGAAGGCTGACGTTTC